>PTEX01000270.1:373892-482210 GCA_003342815.1 Eudromia elegans | reverse complement strand
ATTTACAGGGGTGAAATCCCAGCACGCAGGTACAATTACAAATGCTAAGGAGCAAATAATAGTAAAAACTCTACTACAGCAGAGCAAAGACCCACCGAAGACAGCTGTCCTCAAGCAAGGTTTGCAGTAGGTGTTGAGAAAAAACTTACATAAAACAGGTTAAGGTCAGGTGCTCTTCCACTAGCGTAAGCCTCACAACTGTCAGGTTAGGGGTTTGTTGCTTGTGAAAATGCCCAAGATGATCGTGCTTTATCAGCAGCCCATTACCTTGGACTTCTGAACCACATTCAAATCCTTTCTGAACACATGTGCATTTCTAATTTCCATAGCATCCTGTGACATGAGATTCATAAACAGACTTTTTCTTTAAAAAAAAAAAAAAAAAAAATCTACTGCCTAGCTCTTCACCTGGACAACCCTCCAACTTGCAGGAAAAAAGGAGCCAGATTTTCCTCATGCCTTCCAGGATGGCCATAACTTCACGGATCAAGGTAACCTCCACGTTTCACCAGGTCCCTTCTATAACTACAGGAAGGGTTATGTAACCTTTACCCTCTTCCCATAGATGGCTCGCTCTATTAACTTTAATCACTCTTGTCACCTTTTTAGCCCCCTTTTTAAGGTCCACCGACGAGAGCTGCGATAACAGCGGGAGCGCCGCGACTGCAGTGGGTCCCCCCCAGCGCCGTGACTGCCGCCTACGGCCGCTCTCCGCGCTCCCTTACCCGCCGGCCTCCCGACCCGCACCGAGCGCCTGCCCGGGGACAGCGGCGCCGCACGTCCCGTGCCGTCGCTTCCCTCCCGTCGCGGCGCGAGGCGGGACGGGGCCTCGCCGCTCCCGGCCCCGCAGCCGAGCAGGCCGCTCACCCAGGCACACGAACAGCACCGACTTCGCCTCGCCCGCCGCCATCTTCCCGCGCCCGCCGCGCCGCTTGGGGTCCTTCGCGCCGCGGGCCTGTCGCGCCGCTCCCGCCTCGCTTTACGGCAACGGCCCGTAGGGGCGCCTACGGTTTTCGCCTGATGGGAGCGGGGAGATAAAACATAAAAATATAAAAGCACCGGCGCGACCGTGGGGAGAGGTTGGGGGGGGGGGGGGGGGTGGGGGGGTGTGTGTGGAACGGACATGGGGCCGCGCGCGCCCCCGCGGGCCGGTGCGCGCGCCCGCGGGAGGCTCCTCCCGCCTCACCTGCGCCAGGTGCGCGGCCCCGCCCGGGCGGCCGGCCCAGTGCGGCGGCGGCGGCGGTAGCGGCGGCAGCGAGTGAGTACCGCCCGCCCGGCTGGCCCTCTGCCGCGGCGCCCTCGGGTCCCAGGGGCGGCGGGAAGGCGCCTCAGGCTCCTCGCGCGCCGCGCGGCTGGGGCCTCCTCGCGCGGCGCCGGGGGCTCCTCGTGTCGCACCGCGTCGCGGGGCTGTGCGGGGCGCGGTGCGGGCGCCACGGGACCGCCCGCCTCGTTCGGGATCACTTTTGCCACTCAAACTGTGGTAGTTCGGGGGGTTAAAAATGCAAAGTTTTAGTTTTGTGCAAAATCTGAGGCTTTTGAGGCAAAGAGATCAATAATAGGCAGCTATGTCAAGTACACATATGAGCCTGACCAGCTTGCATCAGGTGTGTTGCCTCAACATGGAGCTAATGGTGCGTGTTCCTTCTTGCGCCCTCATGTGCTGACCTGCACATGACGCATTTGTCGCAAATGTGTTTGTACCACCGCGTTTGGTTGTGCTGGGAATCCCTGGTGCTCAGAAACATCCCCTTTGGGTGGGACACTCCTCAGTCGCTCCCCCTGGGCGCCGCTCCCCTCGCGGGTGTGAGGAAGGCCGAGGGGTGGATGCGGACGAGGCCGCGGTGCTGCGCAGACCTCGGACGCTGCCCGGTGGAGGAGAGAAGGGTGAGGTGAGTCACTCGCATAAGGCTCACAAAGACCCACCGTGCCTCATAAACCAGGCCATGCTGAGTAACGCTGCTCCTGCGTTCTATCAAATAAAGTGGCTTGAGGCACCAAGGCAGAAACACGTTTCCCTGGCTCTCCCGTTCTACGCGGATGGAGGTTGAGGAAGAGCAAAGCAAGACTGGGCATAGAAGTGAGAGTTGTGAAAGACCCCTCTGGAGTTCTTGTAAAAACCACGTGTATATGCGTATGTATGGGCATTTGTGTACATACATAAATAGATCTTTACAGGACTAGCACGTCTATAGTGTTTTTATAGACACGTTTGGCAAGTTATTTAATGTGTGGGTGTGCCTCGTTGCAGGTTTGAGACGGAGCATTTCATGTTTCCTCCTCTTGGGAGGAGGGGAAGCTCTTGCCCTAAGTGGTGGTGTTCTTTCTCAGCCCATAGCAGCAGAGAGTCCATCTGTTCAGTTGATTTCAACCTCATACACTTGCAATAGACAATAACTAAATTCTCTACCATTCTTCATCTTGGATCATATTTTTTCCTTGCTGCTTACTATTCTTTTTCCTGGTACGATAACTCTATTTTTTCCAAATATCTATTCTACTATTTTAAGAGATAATGTAAAGTAAGGTTGCAGTGGAGAATAGGTTGTATAATTAACGAGAAACACTATTATGGACAAGGCAACTTAAGAGTTTAGGTAAAACTAGTGCGTATAAAACTGCTGATTAATAAATGTCAAGCACTAAGATTTACTCTTTTTTATTTCAAGCATTCTTTATTTTTTGTTTAAGAATTATTTTCTGTCACATTAATTGTAGAATTTATACATGTTCCCTGTGGAAAATAGTGATTTGTTAGATTTGACTCCAGGACACAGGGAATGGGGACATCAATGAAAACAAGAAATGAGTGGTTGGCTCTTTCAGTGGTAGTGATATTAAGTGCTTTCTGTGGGGAATGGTTGATATCTGCATTTTGGTAGACTCTAAAAATTTTTTATTTGAGGATTCTATTCTTAAAAGCACAATTTTGTTTTAATTCTTGTTTATATGGTAATGTAAACATTACCTGCCTGGCTTGCCTTGCCTTGAAGTATATCCTTCACGATTAAAGCTGAATGAACAATCCAAAACTGGGATTCTCTTGGAGATTTTCCCCTTATCCCCTTGTCTAAATTTAACACATCATAGCATAGCATAGATTAGAGTGAGGAGAGGCAGGCAGAGCAGAATTCATACCTCTGGTTTAACTTCAGTTGTGCTATTTATCTTGCTTGGTGTGCAGCAGCCAGCCCCTTTGGTACCAGGTGTTTGCACATCAAACAGTAACTCAACGGGAAGAGTTGATGGTTTCAGTGAGACAAGCTCAGGTAGCTCAAGGAGCTCATGTGGTGCAGAGCTTGGAGCAGAAGCCTGAAATTCTTGTAGAACTTATTGTTTGGGGAGTTCGATGGTGAGTCTCAGACTAACCTAAGGTGACTCTGCTTTTATGTTTGCTGTGGAGCGTCCCGCTGTCTCTGTGTCCTTGAAAATGCTCCTTTATCTGACTGTCTTTGCACATGTTGAGTGTTGTGTCAGTCAATTCTTTGCCATCAGAAAAATCTGAGTTTTTTTTTTTTTTTTTTATGTCCTGGGCCACATCAGCATCATTAGAGGATAGTAGAGTTGTTTCAGTTGTGTGCTGCTGACATTTAATGTTGTCCAGTTTATGTAATGCGTATTTCTTTTTCTGGCCTTTTCAACATGTGATCTTTGTGAAAATTCTAAAGTGAAAGGTGTTGTAATGTGTCAATGTTAAATGCTCACATAGTGTCCTCTGTGTTATTACTTATAAAAACAAGAGCTAATATAACACATGCTCAATGATACTAAGCAGAGTGTCCTGTATGTCAACTGAGTTGAAAGAGATCACAGAATGGTTGAGGTTGGAAGGGACCTCTAGAGACCATCCAGTCCAACCCCCCTGCTCCTGCAGGGTCACCCAGAGCACGGGGCACAGGGTGGCATCCAGGCGGGTTTGGAAGATCTCCAGAGAAGGAGACTCCACAGCCTCTCTGGGCAGCCTGTTCCAGGGCTCTGTCACCCTCACAGGAAAGAAGTTCCTCCTCACATGGACGTGGAACTGCCTGTGTTTGAATTTGTACCCATTACCCCTTGTCAATGATGTTGGTAGATAGCTTATTTGCCCGGCATTGCCCCTAAACTACAAAGTTGTCATACAGTAATACAGATTCAGGTGATAGTATCGCATAGGTGCTGCATATTTCCTTGTACTTTATCTATATCTTTTCTGGCCGTACTGTCTAGTTTTTCCAGCCTGACAAATGAAAGTTCTCCATACACAAAAACATGTTACAAACCACAAACTCTTTTAGAAGCTCTTTCTGCTTATGAGAGGAGAAATAACAGAAGAAGTAGTCCTTGTTGCTTGAAAATACTTCAATATATCTAATAATGAAGACATACTTTCTTAAGATACTAAATTCTGCTTTTTCTTTATTTTGATTTTTTTTGTTTGTTTTCTTTCTCAATGTCTGACTGTTCTCCACTTGCCTTGAACATATACTTGAAAGATAGCCTTATTACCAAGAAAATAGAGATTTCCCTCTGCCCTGTATTACCTCCATCCTTCTGGCCAGTCATTCTGCATCTCAGGAGTAGGAATTCAAAGGATCCAGTCATGACCAGTAATATTTGTTCTGCTCACCAACTTTAAACAACCCTCCCAGCAACTTAAAAGGCTTCTCTATTGACTAGATTGAATAAACAATTACCAGCAAATTTAATCAGAGGTGTATTTCTTGTAAGAAAACACATCTAGCCTCTTGGTAGATGTTTTGATGTTGTCCCTTTACCTCTTGTGAGTGAGTACCTTTTCGCCTAGTGCCAAGAATGGCTCAAATGCATAGCTTTGAACTTGGGATTTTGGCATTCTTGTCATTGCTAAAAGTTACAGAGATTTTTGAAGATTTTTTAGAAATATGTTCCTCTTTTACCATTTATGTGATTGAACAAAGATATGTAAATTGCATTCCAGAACAAACCTGACTCACCTGTGCCTCGGGCAGTTAGCTACTGCTTTCACATACCAGAGCTAATGGAAAATAGAAGATATCACCTAATTAAAACATGGTGCTTGTACAAAGGGAATCCATTTCTCTTCAAGGTGTCTTGTACATACTTCAGTGTCATTCTACTCTGATATATTTCTGATATCTTATCAGAAAGTTCATCCTTTTAGGAGATGAGAAGAAATTTGATTTTCAATTGGAAATTTCCTCCAGCCTGACTTGAGTGCAGAACCTGCTGGGAAATAAACTTGTCAAATGACTGTGGTTTTTTGTTTGTGTGTTTTCTACAGATTCTTTAACTATTTCTTTGATAAAAATCAATTCAACATGTGATTGAGGATGGATGTCCTCTTAGTTATTGAGTGATACCTTTTTTATTTGGATTATTCGAGTCCTTTGCTTTTGGTGAGAAAACTAATAAAAATATGCACATATAGTGAAACTGACTTTTTGTCAATATTTTTGTATGCAATCTTCATTTTGTTAATGAGTTGCTGTGCTGTAGGAGCATATAACCTAATTGATGGAAAAAGTTGCCATGTTCAAGGCAGATTGGCAGCACTAGCAGGTATCTGTAAAAAAATATAAATATATTTTTGATTGCCTTATGCGTGCAAATGCTTGCACTGATGTAGCTAACAGACATAAATATTATTATTGCATTTCATATAATTTATCTTATTCAGATGGCCTATGCCGAGAAAAGCTTATTTTGGACATGTTATTTTATACAATTAGTGAATTTCAAGTAAATTTTGTTTTGCTTTCAAAAAAGTAGGTGGTATAATGGATAAATTCCCTGTGTTTAGGAGATAGGAGCCCAGAAGTTTGGCCAAGAAGAATAAGTTTTCTCCTTCAAAAGAAAAAATGGTATCAGAAAACCAAAGCTAGGTTTTTGAGGGTGCTGCAAAGGAAATAGGAGCAGTTTACCTTGGAAAACTAGCAGATAGTAAAGTGGTGCAAGTAGAGACTGGAGACAGGAGAGTAACAGCAGTTTCCTTCCAAGAGTCCAGAGTTGCCACAGTTATCCAGTAGTGTTGGATTCCCTGGGGTTGTCTTCAGGGGTGTTGTACTTTCAAGAATTTATATCAATACATTATAAAAATAAAAAATCAACAGAAAAAGACTTACAAAGGTGAAAATAAAGAAATAAACCTATTCTCTATGCCAGTTTTCTACCCTCTTTACCTAATACTTATCAATGGAAGGGCTTCTGTTTGAAGTGGTTGTTTTCTGAATAAACACTATTCTTTAGTTTTCATTTTGAATTTATCCTGTGTATTGGTGTAGTAACTTTCAAATGTAATGCAGAGGACTGCATAAACTTCCTGATACCTGGGATAGGGCAGGAGGAGAAGGTGGCAGGACATCACACTGCACAAAACCCCTTACGGGTTCAAAGGCCCACACAAAGTGCTAAGGTAATGGCCATATGCAGTCTTCTCGTGTTAAGGCAGCTTAGCTCTCACTTTGCAAGGCCCCTGCTGAAGTGCTTGTGCCCTCCCAGAACCCTCACTAGCTCCAAGTATTTCACACCAAGTCTGTTGGGGAATAGTTTTGTGCAAAGACTGGTGAATTTTCAGGAATCCAAGAGAGAGCAAGCATGACACAGGTGCATGAAATCAGTATATGGCTGCACTATACTGCTAGCCTCATGTGTCCTTTCCAACTTTGTTTCCATAACCTTACACAGATATATTTTCTATTGCTTATTGCTACATGTTTGTCCTGCATTTTCTTCTCCAGATACCTGTGCAAGAGTTGTATAACATGAAAAATTGGCACAAACCTTTCTGTCAGGAATTGCTTCTTTCTCATCCCACTGCTGCTTTGCTAGATTCCTGCTACCGTCCTTGTTCACAGAAAAGGATTTCCAGTAGGATGGTCAAAGTGCATATTCTGGTGCTTTCTCTTCTGTGCTTCTTCAGGTCTCAAGGAGATATTCTGCCTGTTAGGAGTGTGGAGTCCAGATTCTGATAGCAGCAGGCAGCTGGGTGTCAACTCAAGGGATTTGCTTATTTATGGTTTATTTATGCTATTTTATTTTTTCTATCTGAGGTTCTTTCTCAGCTTCTCCAACTACTTCCTTCAGTATTTTCCTGACCCTTTGTTGACCTGGTCTTCTTTGCTGTTTACCACTTTAAGTGTTGGAAGAAGTAAATGGAAAATTAAATGGAAGGAGACAGAGGGAGGCATCTTTAACATAGTCTGCCAATTCCTGCATGCTCCTTGGCCACTGCTCCAAATCTGCTTCCCTTTGTCTCGGGTTAGACAAAATGCTTACAGAACATTTCTTGCAGGCTGTTCTAGGAACTCCAAGTATCAGATGAATCCCAAGGCTAGAATTGGCTGCCACAGCACCAAGCTGTTACGTGTTTGTGAAACCAAAATTATACTGACCTCTTTAATTGTCATGCTGAGTTGAAATGGCTGTTAAGGCTTTTCTCTCAGCGTCTTGTTTTTCAGTTTTCTCTTTCCCATAAAATATTTGTCTTTAACCTTTTGTGACTATTAGTGCTCTTATTTATGAATATTCTTAATCATTCCCTATTCATACAGACTTTTAGGGTTTATGTTACTGCAGTAACCTTGGATATTTGCAAATTGGCTATATTTCAATATATCCTTGTACTGTTTCTAGACTTTAAGTGAATACTTTGAATTATTGCCCGACGCCTTCAGAAGATATTTGCTGTTGTTTTTTATTTGTTTCTTTCTTTCACTTGTAACCAAAAATAAACAATCTTCCACCAAAATACTTCCATGCCAATACATACATGGTCAATATATGTATAAAGTCTCCACACTAGTGGTTTTTTTTTTATCATCAGTAGGTTTTGAAACTGTAGTTTGGATGTTCAAGCTCTCATAATGCCACCGTGCTGATATTTGATCTGTTTGTATTCAGCAGAATTTTGATGGTATCTGAATTAGTTGTAGCTTTTAAGTAAGAAGGCCTTATTTATTTTTTATTATACTTTGCTCGGATAATTTCACCAAATGTTCAGGCAACGCATTATTAGTGTTGGTCAGAATGTAAATGAGAGGCTGACGCACTTGCCTCATCAGCTTACAAATTAAGCAGTTAATCAATTTTGGTGTGATATTCCCCCATCGGGTTTGTGTTGCTGACTCACATATGCTCAATATCTTCTCCCTTCAACAACAAGCAACCGTGCAAATGAAGCTCACTCCCAGCTGAGCATTCACTGGTCACAGCATCCCAAATCCATCAGTCACTGTATCCTCCTGATGGAAATTACTGCCTTATTGCTTCTTGTTACCTCTTTCCTGAGCACTGGTTGAATACCAACTAGACAATTATAGATGCATACTTAAAAACTAATAGTGAAGATAGTGCCACAGGATTATTCTTTTGTGTCATTGGTTGGGTAACATAGAACTTGTTTCCACATGTTTCCTACAGTATTTGTATTAAGAGCAGGTATTTCTACAAGTATTATTCAACATACTTTTAGAATATCTCATCAGTTTTTAAGAAAAAAAATACAATTCAAACATAATATAAGCTAGAGTAGTTTGAGGAACCACTGTTGATGTCTCAGAAATCCCAGTTACGATTTTCTCAGCAAGTTTATCCAGCAAATAAAATATCCTAAAATCAAGATCCTGTTCCTGACCTTCAGTCTAGTCTTTCAAAAATTTATTTAAATTGTAGTTTGGTGCAATCATTAATATTTTATAGTTGAACCTTCCCTGTTTTTTTAACAAAAAGTAAATAACTAATTTTGGATTGTCTTTGACATATCTGTGATTTTTTTTCCTTCAATTTATTATTTTTAATATAAAATACTAAATATTCTTCTGCGTTGAACAAAGTTTTATGAACCTAAACTTCAGTGAGCAAGAAAGAGGCCTCGTGCATGATAAACCTAACCTTTAAGTTTTGTCCATTAATTGTTATGTGTTTCTTATTTGATCTTGTGTTCTGTCAATAAAATCCTGAATTTATGAGCTACAGCCTAGGAAGGAGAGCTAGACATTCCCATTTCCTCAGCGACAGTGGCTCTTTAGCTGTGGCACTGCAGCCTGGGCATAGCAATCTAGTCTCAGAAAGGCTTTATATAGTCCAGCCAGCCTTTAAAGCATCCTCTGATCAATAATTAATTTTTTTTAACATGTCATCAGTTCCTCAAGACCCTGGGGGCATCCTGCCAATTCCTTAATATTTGCACAATAGTACAGAAGCAATTTTTTCCATTGCGTCTCATTCTGAGTTCTGTTATTTACATGGTAACCGCTTTGGGTAACCATGCTGGTTTTGCAGGGCTCAGAGCGTTTCATCATTTGGCGTTTTGACCCCATCTATTGTTGTTAAAGCCTCTCAGTGCCTTGTTCACTTGCCAAAAGTAAAGTCACTTTAATTTTTGTGTCTGCTGCTGTCTAAATTAAAGTCTGGCTGTAAGCCATCTTACTTGTAGGAGCACAAGTAATTGAACTCCTCCTTGAAAATAATCTTTACAAGACACGTTTTTGAATTCCCCAGTTGACAGTGATCCTGAGAAACAGTGTTCTCCCTCCATTTTAATTTCCCTCCCAACTTTCTATATCTCCAATGTGATTTAGAAAAGTCACCCTTAGTCTTCCTCTAAAAGTAAGAAATTAATGCTTCCATGTTGTCAAATCCTATCATTTATTAGTTCAGAAAAATAGTCCTGGTTTCTTAAGTTTGTGACAGGGAACAATGGTGAGCTTGAATCTGTATAGGTATCAAAGTGACGCAGAAGTAATATCGGCACAGACAACAAGAAATAAGGAAGAAGATGAAGGAACTGCTTTTCTTTTGAGGATGGGGTGTAAAGTAATGCCCACACTTGTCATATACAGCTAGATGAGGAATTGCTCTTCCCTGTCCTCTGGCAGTGAAGGAATTCCACAACATATGGCACAAAAATACTCTTTTAAATACTTTGCAGTGGAAATGCTTGTTTTTCTATTTACTTAAGTATTCTTTTCTGTCCAAAACCTTCGTTTGAGACTATAGTACTTAGAAACGTTTTTGTGTCCTGTATATAGCTACCAACATCAGCCCCAAAATAAACAGATAGGAAAAACAAGGAGCCTTTCTAGATGATGTTGTGAAACTTTAAGTTAACACTGCAAATCTTTCATTGTCACCATCCCTCCTGCCCCAAACCTGCAATTGAAATCTGGTTGCAAAATGTTTCAGATATTCAGACTTCAAGATGCAGTGAAGAAACAGGACTACTCCTACCAACTTAAAAGGCTCAGCTTTGTATTGTCTCCAGGTTAATAGTAACTCCAGTGTGCTTGCATACGTGCACCCAGCACTTTTTGGTAACTATAAAAATAAAATCTTCCTGGAACGATTCTGAACTTGAAGATTTGAATGGAAAGCAAAGAGCCTTTTTTTTTTTTTTTTTTTTTTCATCTTTACAGAATCTTTTTAGGTCTAAAAATATTTGATGTTTTGTGAATGGATTTAGCTGAGAGCATTTGCTCCCAACATACCTGCAATATGAAACTTACTTTCTTCCTTTTAGGAGCAAGAAATGTATTGGAGGTATTTCTCCAAAATACAGTATTGGCCAAAGGAGGAAAAAAGGGGAGTGCATGCAGAGTGAAGTACGAGCAGAGTGAGAGGAACACAGAAATGTCTTGCGTCTCTCTGTAAATGTAGAACCTGGGTGATGTTTGGTTTTACTCTGTAAAGTTTTCTCGATCTGCAGTAATTGGTGCAGACACATCTTACTTTCCTAAAGTCTGTATCACTTTGTTGAGTGTCAGGCATGCAATATCCATTTTATTACAGCTAAAAGGATAAATGCCACTTGATTCTTCTTGCTATTCAATAAGATTAAAATGCTTTCTCAAAAATCAAGACCTGCAGAGTTAGAAAAATATACTAAGTGAAAGGCCTACGTATGGCAAGGAAAACCTGCATGCTCATTTAGTGATGCAAATGGCTATTAATCGTGCCTTCTTCAGGAGAGTGGCATTACAATTTGCTTTTGGTGACTACCCCTATGTTTCTCCATACAAAAACAAAGATCTTGCTAATTTTCCTCCTAAAACATGCCAGTTAGTTTTTTTTTTTTTCCCTCTAACCTTGAAAATTGAAGTGTGAATGGCAATGTTTAACTCCAGCCTAATTGGTGACACTTCAACTATCCTCTTAATCTGTGAAAAGCAATTGCCCTCTTGAGTTTGATTGGGCAATGCTGATGTCTCTGCTTGCTGTGATCCGTGTACCCAGGTTCTAACCTGGTGAAGCAAAGAACAAATGTATGTTCCAAACTCCTGTAAACAAATTGGAAATTTTAGTCCCATAATAGCCTGAGAGAATTGCTCATGCATAAAGCTTTTTTTTTCCTGAAAATTCTGAGCACTTAAGTTAAAACTTCACATTTACCTATCCCTCTGTATACAGGGACCTGGCGATCCTAAGCAGTATATTGTTTCCAGCTTTCGCAGTTGGAGCTAGTAGAAAATCTCTGCTGTCAAAATATGTTTTGTTTTGAGAGTCTCCCTTCCTGCTTGAAGAGTAGACTGGACGGATAGACTTCAATTTTGAAAGTAGATGTGTAATCTCCTGTTATAGTCAGTGGAATCTTGACAGAAACTCATCAAACTTGGCACTATATCCTCATTTAGGGTGAACTGAGTTGCACTCCAGGCTCCTTTGGCTTACTATCAAAAAAGTGCTTAGTTTTCACCTTCATGGCTCTTAGTGAGAATGTTTGTCTACAGTTAAGAGATGAATGAGTATTCAGAAACACAAATAAAAAATAGGTGAGTTTTGAATGGGAGGCAATGATTTCCCTTTTCTCCCCCCTCTTTTTTTTCCTACACATTTGTGAATTTAAGAACAGGAAGATGTTACTGAAATACTGTAACCAGCTCAATAAATCTCAGTAAATACTTGATTCTGGTCAGTAATTGGCTATTTGCAGCCAATCTAGTAGATCAAAATGGAATCAGCAGTTGGTGCTAGAGAAGGACAATTAGAGTAATCCAAGTGGTGGATCAGTTACCTTGAGGAGAGGCTAAGAAGGCTGGGGCTCTGCCTGAAGAAGTAGGAAAGGCTGAGGGCCTATGGCTTTTTGTAAAATCGTGTAAGTAGTAGATAAGTTGAAAGCAGTTCCACAAACTACATGAGACTTAGGCTAGCAGGCAATCTCTGTAATGAGTAGACGATCAATTTAAAATGGATACTATTTCTTTATGTATTAGTAGCTCCAGCTACTGCTGGAATTTTGCAGACTGAGAGTCTCAGCAGCTTCAAAAAGAGATTAGACAAATTTGTATGAAACAAGCTCATAAGGAAGGACTGACAGGGCATCCCAGGGCATATATCCAGCCCCTGATACAATTAGTGTAAGTTCTGAGGACATACAAGGAGAGTGGATTGCAGAAAAAACCAAGCTTATGTATTCTTCTTAAGTAAGATCATATGTTGCCACTGTCAGACACAAAATAGTGACCTGAACCAGAAAACCATTTTTGTATTTGTTGTTTTCTGGGTTTTTTAAATCCACTATTCATTTCTAAAGAACCACTTTTTCCATACAAATTACATTTTTTTTTATTTTTAAATGACCTCTCTAAAACTCACCATAGATGTCATTACTTGTTTCTTTCTTGTTTTACAGTGAATAACCCTATACCTTCCAACCTGAAGTCAGAAGCTAAAAAGGCAGCTAAAATATTAAGAGAATTTACAGAAATAACTTCCAGGAATGGACCTGATAAAATCATACCTCGTGAGTAAAGAAAATGATTTGGTTAAAACTTTCCCTTAGCCATGTCTCCGCTGTATTGAAATCCTGCTTTCTTTACCAGTGCCTTCTGTTTTTCGCTGATTCTGACTTTAAGGAATGACATGGAGGAATGAAAACCTGGAATCAGTAACAGAAAATATTTTGAAAGTAAAGGTGTTTAGTTTTCTGTGTTCTAGGAAGACCTGAGTTCCTGAGTAAGATTGCTTGTGTGTTTGCAGTCATAGGGTGTATCAGCATAGGAAGCTTTTGCCCCTTTTGCTCTGAGGAGAATGGAGTCTCTTGGGTTCATGATCTGAGTTTGACCATACTTAAAGAAAACCCTCCAGTAGTAGATACAGTTCTTGAATACCTGTTCATCAGAATTAGCAAGATGAAAATTAGTGGAAGGAAACAGATCATTGCACTTTTCTCCTTTGAGAAAGGCATGCACTCTTACTTGCTGCTGTCCTTTTTATTACTGGAATTGTTATTCTGAGCTTCCCCTAGAGTCCTCCTCCATCCAGTGCGGCTGGTTGTGGTTTTGAATTTTTAACTATTATGTTCTAAAAGGTCTATAATATGACTTGCTGGATGATCACATTTTGTTTGACATAAACATTGTCTAATGGAATAAGCTGATTAGGCTGCTATGCGTCACTGTGATTTAAATTCAGACTTCTCTCCCCCCAAAATCCATAGAGAGATGGATGTCAACTCTTCACGACCCCTTTGTCTTGCTACGGGTGTATTTACATGCAGTGTTCATGGCAATAGACAGGCTGATTCCATGTGAGCTAACCAGGTAGCTCAAGTAGGCCCTTAGCTGTGGCCGCATGGGAGTCAGTGGAGACTGATACAACCTATGTCTAGCTTTGTGGAGGTGCTACTATTTTCTCTTTTTTTTTTTTTATTTTCCTTATGGTTTTCTTTAAGCTTTTGCTTTTATACTTTGACTCACCTTTCAAAATTGTTGAATATACTTTTATTTTTCCTTTCTCTGAATTTTTCTTAAAGGATTGTTATAAAATGATTCTGTTGTTGCAGCTCATGTAATAGCTAAAGCCAAAGGCCTTGCAGTTTTGTCTGTTATCAAAGCTGGATTTTTGGTGACTGCTCGAGGAGGAAGTGGGATTGTATTAGCTCGTCTTCCAAATGGAAGTAAGTGAATGTTTCCTTCTGTATTTCATGAGAGATTTTTTTTTTCTTCACAGCGTACAACGTAAGACATGTAGAATCAGCCTCATAGGCAACATTTGGCTGGAGAGGTTTTTTTTTTCAAAATTTTGTACCTATTGTTGACCAAGTATAAGTACTTTCAAGTACCATTATGGAAGAACATGTGAACTACTTAGTGTGCCTGAAGCACAAAACTATGTAGTTTAAAACTCATGAGAAAAATGAATAATGACCAATAATGACCAACTTTTAGCATAAAGACTTTGGGTACAGAAGGATTTGCACTTTTTTTTTCTTTTTACTTTCCTACTGTTTTTCCTAAGCAATATAGTTATCTGGAATCTGCGTTCTCCTAGTTATGAATCTGATTTTAAATAGAGAACTTCTAGCATTTTTGAACTGTAACAATAAACTGAGTCTTTCTTTTAACTTATGTAAAATGCCTATTAATTTCTGTTTTGTTTTGTGTGTTAGCCTGGTCTGCTCCTTCTGCAATAGGAATTGCTGGCCTTGGTGGTGGATTTGAAATTGGAATTGAGGTATATCTTTACATATGAAATACTTGTTAACAATTCTCTTTTGTAAGAAATTAAAATGTGTTGACAAAGATCTAAATGTCTGCAAGGTATTGAAAACTACTTTTTTTGTGTGTAAATGAACTATTATAAAATGCAGTTATATAAGCCAAACAACATGTGTTTTTGTTGTTGTTTGTTTCTTTGTTTTGTTTTGATCATATCAATCTAATTGCTTGGAGATAACTTAAGTAAAAATAAGTGACATAACATGTATTTCCTTGATGTCTAGCATCTAGTAGACTGATTGGTTTTTTTCTTTGTGAAAAACTTCCAGTCAGTGATTGTCTATAAGATAACTGGAACTGCTTTTAAGTATACTGTGTTTAATATTGTATCAAATGCTCTGTTAAAGAGCAACCAAGGACTCCATGTTTCACAAGGCAATGAAAGGAATAGAAGGTAGAGTAAAATGGATAGTATCTAATACTTCTGTGCTTCATGTGCTTATTCTCTACCCAAAATTAATTTTTGATTTATATTGGGAATATCAAAACTGGCAGTAACTCCTCTGAAGGAACCCTGCAGAAAATGAGCCAATTTTCAGGCCGTAAAAGCAGTTAAACAAGTTAAACACACTCTGAGGAATCCTATTGATCCGAACCCTGACAGCTCTGCTTCTGATCCCCTTCTTTTCCAACTGGGAGTTTCTTCGTCCTGATTGTTTTCCATCTGTTCCCTTCTTCCTTGCCCCCATGGTCTTTCCCATCCTTCCCTTTCCATTTAGAATATATATTCTACTAATGGAAAGGAGTCACTCTCCGAGAGAAAATTAGATGTAGTGTCATGCTGCTGACAGGATCTCTTGCTAAGGGCATTTGCAGTTTGGGAGAGTCTCTGCGTAGCTACTCTGTGTGGTGCAGGCCCCTCGTGCAGCCACCAGCCCTCTATAGCCCGGCACGCAGTCACCTAGTGCTCCCATGGGAGCGACTGCTCAGTGTTTTGTTGTGTCCTCATTCTTCCCTGGGTGATCTCGGGCTTTATTGCTGTGCGCTTCTTAAAGGCTGCTGTGAATACAAAATTATTAATTTTTGTAAGGACTTTTCTTTGACTTTCAGGCTGCAGCCTCTGCATGCATTTCCAAACATTAGTGAGATTGAACCCAGGAGTTTTGTACGTTTTTCCTTTGTGTCAAATGAAAAAAAAAATCTACTGATGCTTTGACTAATCATTGAATCTTTTCCTCATCATCTCCATCTAGTATTTTAGAAAAAGTAACCATTTACTATTGATTTTTACTGAAATAATTTTAATACACAGAAGCTGTATCACAGAAGCTTGTTTTCTAAACACTCTTGTGTCCTTAGTTTGGTATTTTAGTAATTCAGCTTTACAAAGTACTGTTTCCATACTAGCATTATTGTAACACAATTTTATTTTCCTGTTCTAGGGAATAAATATTATTCAGGAATACGTCAGTGACTTAGGAGCCCATATTCCAGCTAAGCACTGTTCTAGTGATTTATGGACTTAAACTTGGTGGAAATTGGATGAATTTTGTTCCTGTAGGACAGATTTTGACTGCATGGTGGCACTTGTGGGTGTCATTAAACCATAGAAAGGAATGAAGGTTTTTACAAGTCATAATACTTGTGTTCTTCACAATAAAATCATTTGGTTGCTCAAATTAAACACTAATTTTAAAAATTTCCTAAATGCTTTCAGTGAAGCTTTTCTCTGCAATGAAATGTGGATTCATTTAGCTTTTCTTTAAACAGAGGTTCAGAATACTGTTTTTTATCAGAGAAAATTCTATAAAATTTGATTTTCAGGATCATCTTTATGGGTTAGGGGAGATAACAAAATCCTAGGTGATGTTCTCACCCTGTTCCTAGAAAACTCAGAAGCTGATAACATCACCTATTTTTGTTTGGGGCAGGGTCGGGATTTCCATGGGGTTAATAACAAAAAGATGTTATACACTGTGTGCGCTTGTAGGTCATCCCCTCCCTGCCACCACATTTTTCTTTCTTTTTTTCCTTTTTTTTCCAAATAATCTAGTATTTCTTTTCATGTTTCTTGCTCTCATTTTTGGAATCTGGGGTAAGTTGAAAATTTTATGAAGCCCGATTTCACTCAAGTCGATCTGATGAAAGATCAGTCACAGTAGACCTTGTCTACCCAAATTATCTCTTGAACTTTCATCAGAATGAGCCTCTAAGTCTGTAATCCTTAGACTGTGAAACAGATGGTACTGCATCAGGCCCAGATGTGCCAATTAATTAATTTGTCAGGTTTTTCAATTTTAATACATCTAACACATTTACTGAGCTTTCAAATCAAAGTACTGATCGTTATAGAGCCATGCTTGTGTTTGAAGAACTTATTTATTTCTTCCTTTCTTTAGAATGCTTCCTAGTTTGACAAGAACATTATAGGGTTCTTCTACTGAAACTTGTCAATATAAAGGAAAGCATAGTACTTTAAATAAAGTATTTGAAAAACATAATGATTTTTTTCCATTTTTTGAGTATTCAAATGAAACATACCGTGTTAGTTCTCCATAGATTGGCTTTAATAATTTCTTGAAGAAAAGATCTACATGTCATAAATTTATATATAATTTTCTTATGCCTTGAATTGTATATCAGAAAGAAGAAATTTTCTTGGTAATGAGAAAATCTCTATTTTTTTGTTATTATTTATTCTCTGGACAGACAAATAAGTAGTTTTTGTTTAATAGGTTTTTTGCCATTATTATTATTTCAATTGTGGGAGGATGAAAAAAAGATATTCTTAATCTGATCTCTCTTCACATCTAAGAATGCATTTACACTTGTTTCTACAAGCTATACAGGATAAAACGTTGTTACTGTTCTGATGATCAGGTTATCTTGTTAAAACTGCATCACTTAAATCAAAGTTTTTAGTTTCAAAATGTCTTATAGAAAAAGAATCAACTTTATGGAAACTCTTTCAAAAAATGCTTTGCAAGAAGGTTGAAAGAATGAGAATAGAATGAGAGATTCTAACTGCCATTAAAAACTTGATAGATTTGTAGTTACTTTTTATTTGGGGGAAGGAAATATCTTGTGTGATTCCCCTGTTTTCCCAGAAAACAAAAAAAACTTATGTAATTCAACTTTCTTCTTGAAAAGAACGATATTTTTATTTGATATGTTCATAGGTTTCAGACTTAGTAATAATATTGAATCATGAGAGAGCGGTAGAAGCTTTTGCAAAAGGAGGCAATCTTACCCTTGGAGGAAATCTTACTGTGGCAATTGGACCTCTGGGGAGGTGAGTAAAATACTTTTCTAATGTTAAGTCAAATTAAATATGCAAGACAGTTTCTAAAACTGCTTAAGCATTCATAAAGTTTTCTTTGATACATTTGGATAAACTGTACAGCCTGTATGTTGACTTGAATGTAATGTTTTCTCATGTCTCTTCAGTCTGTCGTTTCCACCTTTTTTATATAAAGACCTTCATTGGCAGAAGTAACTTGTTCTGAGATTTGTTTTCTTTTTAATGTCTGCTCTTTCCCCTGAGCAAATTAGATGGAAATAAAATGAAACTTTTGCAAGAGGCCACAGAAGACAGGTCTCACATAAAGAGGTGATACAGTGTCTGAATTATTATTTTCATTGAGCACATATTATTTTCAATGGGCATGTTCCTGTCAATAATTACTTCTAAAGTTTAAGTGTGTTAGGCCAGCTCAGTGTGAAGAATCATAGAAAATGTAATTTGCGAGGAACCCAAGGAGATCTGATTCCAACCTCTTTCTATAAGTGAGGTCAGCTATGACATTAGACAGAGTTGCCTGGGGTTTTATTCCAGTCAGGTCTTGAAAGCCTGCAAAGGCGGAGATTGCACAACCTGTCTGGGCAACCTGCTGCACTGCTTGGCTGTTCTCAGGATAAAAAAAAGAAAAATATGCCTTATGTCCTGTCAAAAAACACCTTTTGTTTCAGTTTAAATCTATTATATCTTGTCCTTCCACCTTGTGTTGCAGTAAAGAGCTTGGCTTCATCTTGTTGATAACCTCATCATAGGTATTGGAGAGCTACTGTTAGATCTTCTCAATGCTGGTCTCTTCATGTTAAATAAAACCAGTTTCCCTCATCCTCTTTTCATGTTGCATTTGCATCCATATGTTTTTGTTCTTATGATGAAGCTTTTGCTGAGATTTGTCATCCTTACAAAAAAAAAAAAAAAAAGAAAAAAAATTCCACAGATAGTGATAGATTGTGGATATGGAGAGGATAGTGGATATTGTGTGTCTTCACATGTATCCAAGTTGGGACATAATAGTTTAGATGGGGATCTAGCAAAGGAGTGAGAAAACAGATCCTTGGAGTCAAAGAATAGTGGTCAATGACTCATGCTCTACCTGTAGGCCATTTACTTGCAGTTCCTCAGGAATCTACTCAGGGATTTCTTCCATTTATTCTCTTTATAAGTGACCTGGAGGAAGAAAGGTATTATACCCTCTTCAAGTTGGTGGATGACTCCAAACCAGACTCAATACACTTCAGGACAGGGCTGTCATTCAGAGGTCCCAGACACTGGAAAGATCCAACAGGAAACTTTGTGAAATTAAACAAGAACAGATGAGAAGTTCTGCCCTTGTGATGGATTAATCCTCTACAGTGGTACAGGCTGGGGCATCATGGGCTGAGTAGCTGCTCTGCTGAAGGCGCCTGTGGAGCACAACAGGTTCCCCAGGAGTCCACAAGGCACCTGACCACAAGGAACCTAGAAGCAAAGGGAGCTGTATCAGCAGAAAGGCAGTGAGTGTTCCCCTTGGCACCCTACAGACTGAACCCAGAACATTGTGCCCAGTTTCAGGCCCGTCTTACAAGATGTGGATGGATTTACCTGTGTCCAGTGCAGTGTAACTAAGATGACCGTATATAGGGCATGTGTGAACTCTGAGGTCAGCGTGAGAGCAGGGCTCGTTTAGCGTGGAGTGGGGAAGGCTTTGGGGCACCTAAGAGGCTGCGTTCCCAAGAGCAGATTACTCAGACAGATCCAGGTCTTTACTGAGGTGCCTGGCAGGAGAACAAAGAGTAGTCATAAATTGAAATATGGGAGGTCCTGACTATATATTAGGGGGGAAAGAATCACTGTGAGTATAATTAAGCATGAAAATAGGTTGCTCAGAGTATCTGTGGAATCTACACACTTGAAGGTTTTCAAAAACTAGTTGGACAAAGTCCTGTGCAACTTGATTTTCATTTTATGTTATACTTGTTTTGAGCGGGAGGTTGGATTAATTGATTTCCTGTAGTCCATTCAGACTTATATTGTGATCCTGTGTACGAGAAACTCTGCTGAGTGATCTTTTTAACTCCACTGAGCTCTCAAAAAGCCTTCGCTAAAATATTTTGTGCACCAAAAATTCAAGAGGGATTTTGATGTGCTTGCTAAAGTGACAACAAACATAATCAGGGCTTTTAAAAGCATGATCTGTGAAGAATGACTGAAGAGCTGATTAAAGAAGAGAAGACTAAGGTGTGTTAATGTCTCCAAAGGCGTAAATGTCTGCAAGAAAGAGGAAAGGAATAAAGTAGTCCTTTCTGTCCATGGCAAACAGGATACAAATAAAATTAAACTGCAGTAAGAAAGATTTCTCGAAAGCTGAGAAAAAACTTTGACTAATAATAAATTTGTCTCTGGAAGGTGTGGAATTAGTGTCATTTTAAGATAATTTCCAGCAAGCAATCAATAAGAATTTTGTATTTATATTACACACTTTATATTACTTAAAAATTATGTACAAAATCCTGAACTGTACATTTTTATTCATCTCCAGAAATCCTCATGATTAGAGTTGACCTCTGAGTGAAAGAGGTTTGATGTAGAGCATTCTTAGGGTGACTTTATCTTTTACTTAAATCAGAGTGTTACAACACAAGAAGATCTTGTCCAAGATGAGAACTGAAAATGGATTTCAGATCTGATATAGAGTTCTGACGCAGTTCAATAGAGTACTTAAGAACAGAGAAAAGTTAAATTCTCACTGACTTCTGTGAATTCTTGCAAATTATCTTTGACAACTGGTAGGATTAGAATAAGATGGCAATTGCTGTTACTGTTGCAAAGTCATATTGAAGAATAACAAGCAAAACTTTTTTTTCCTTGTAGAAACTTAGAAGGGGATGTGGCTCTGAGAAGCTCCGCTGCTGTCTATACGTACTGCAAATCTCGAGGACTGTTTGCAGGTGTATCTCTGGAAGGAACTTGTTTAATTGAAAGGAAAGAAACTAATCGCAAGTAGGTGCTCCTCTAATTTAGACAATGGCTCTAAAGTGATTTACCTCATAATGACAAATGTATTGTTTAAAAGCACTTAAAAATAGTTTAGAGACTTGCTGAATGTTGAGCTTGGGAAAATCTTCTCTTTATGGAGTTTTGCTTCCTTTGTGCAGCCTACTAAGGTTTGAAACCCAAAGTACCTCTGAGGGCATAGAAATACTTGAAGCAGAGCATACTGCAGATGCTAATATTTCAACTAAACAACTCTGAAAATCTAGATTAGTAGCTGCTACATATGTGTTGCATTATACGTGTTCTGTTTATGAAAACTTTGATTCTGCTAATATCAACAAAGACTAGTAACGGCTTACTGGCAGTGAGTCAGTAATTTTCATCTTTCTCTGTTCATAGAATTTTAGTTTTACTGTTTTATTGCATCGTTAAGGAATTTTACTACATTGTTGAGGAATGTATTGCAATGTTTTGTAAAAGTGACATGCATTATTTCAGGTCAGTATGTGACTGGCTTTCAAGTGCTTTAGTTATGTATGCCAAAGGGTATAACAAAATACTCCTGGTAAGAAGTACTGTGAAATAACAGACATTCACATTTGCTATAATGTATCTTTCAAAATTTGTAGTGTTGAACTACTACTGTCATTTCTTGATAGATGATCAAGGTGAGAAATGTAGTAGGGGAAGCATTTGCACCAAATGAAGTTATCTAGACTTCTCTGAAGTTATCTAGAGTAAACTAAGTTATCTAAATGTGATAGTAATGACATACCTGCTATCTTTTCTTTTGTTTGCAGGTTTTATGGACAGGATATTCGTGCTAGTTCAATCTTATTTGGTGATGTGCCTTTTCCTCCTCAAGCAGAAGATCTTTATGAAACTCTGGCATCCTTCACTGAAGTGTATGAAAATGAAGGGCAAAGAGGAAAAGCTGTAAGGGAACAAAGAAGGGTTTGTCTTTTTCCCAATATAGGCTTTTTTTTTTTCTGTTATTAAACTCTTTATAGTCAGCTGTAATGATCATATTGCAGTTTCTGTGGCATTCTTAGGATCTCTAATGGGATGCTTCCAAATATAATATATAGCAGAAATTTCATCTGCTTAACGTGGTCATAGTAGCCTTTTTTTGAACATCTGAAGATATTGCTGTTTTTGCTTTAGATGTGCTAAACTGTGTTTTGTCCCTGTTTATAGATCAGTGCATAACCAAATCTGAGTTTTGATTAGTATATTCCAAGTATTCTTAATCAAATTAACCTATAAATAATGAACATACTGGGTTTGATGTGATTACTCTTCATTTTTTCTGCTTTTTCAGTCTCCTATTCAAGCTTAGAACAATCATTAAGATAAATATAATATCAAAACTACAGAAGATTGTTCTTTCGGCAGAGTTTATGTTCTGAAATTCATTTTATGCTTTCATCTTTTTTGTCTTCATAGTGAATTATTTTACGGTTATGTATAAATATTAATTTTGTACATTTCTTCCTGACTTCATACAATTTCAGTGCAGAAAGTGTAACTTGACTTACCTGTACACTTCAAAGAAATAGTATATTTCCAGGTGTGATGCAAGGTAAAACTTTGTATATTTTAGGTAAATGACCCACCTGCTAGACCATCTTCGAGACCAGAGCCACATAAACCCTCTGTTAGGCCAACACCACCAGGTTAGAAGATCTTTTGATAAAGATGAGTTTATTTCTGTATATTAAAATAGAACATTGAAACTGATGAACATTATACTATTCTTACATTAATAGCTGTCTATATATACATACATATTTTGAATAGTCTTCCTTGGACAAACGCAGATTGGAATAGTTCCATATGTGAGAGAGGATAGAATTTGTTTTTTTAATTTTTTTTCACCTTTTGGTGAGTGTATTAATCTCATTTCTAATGACAGTGTGAAAAATTCTTTAGCAAATATCTATAACAAGCCTTTGCTATCTGACAGTTTTTCTGTAGAAATAGTATTTGTATTGTTAAAAAATACGTAATAGCTCAAAGGAAGCATTAATGTTTATTGCACACATAAAAGCTCCTTTAGCACAATGAAAACTTCTTAGCAATAAGAATAATCCTACTGAAAGCATCTGGCTTATACAAAACTAGGTTCTCTTCTAGTTTGTCTTTATCATGAATAGATGGATGGAGTTCTAATAGGTGAGCAGGGAAGGCAGAGTTTTGACTCCATAGCTTGTTACTTGCCGAAGTTTTCTCATCAGAAGTGGGACTTTACTGCAGCTCCTGTTGTTATTTTTCTGTATTTCTCTGGATAAGGCTATGAAACTCAGTCCTTATTTCTTTCACCAGTACTGCATTTTAACTTCAATCATTTTCTAGCCATTAAATATATATTTAAAAAGTAGTGTACAAAATATAAGAGTATGTTTTGACATATCATGTAACTTGCTATTAAATGTCTTACAGCCAAAAATAATTCAAACAAGCTTTATCCTGAACTTCCAAATGATTACGGCTCTGCAGGTAAGTACTGAGTTTATGCCTTTTTTATTAATTATTCTTGTTTCATTAACAATCCGAGAAGTCTTTCAGCTAATCTGGAATCATCTAACATCTGTACATGGGTATTTTTTTATGTTAATCATATGTTAAAATAAGATTCCTGTGTTTTTTCTCTCATGAAAATATATCATAAAAGTGATTCTTATTCCTTGGCTTTACATTTGGTCAAAGATGAGTCGTGTGTTCTTTATTTGAATATCAAAAGTTTTCTTTATGCAGCATGCTTGGAAAGAGAACTGAAAGTAGTAAAGCAGTGTTTTACTTTTCAAACTAATTGAAGTAAAAAAAGAAAGCTCATATAACAAGCTTGTGTTCAAGTGCTTCTGATAACTCCTATTTTAATTTAAAAAGTATCTCCACAGGTCATATCTAATTTCATGGGTATAAACATAGATTTCCATTTCAGCTTTACCCCTTCCTGTTTATTTTTTTTTGAATTGAGATAACCTCGAACCCTGTTCGGTGCTCTACACTGGCTCTCTTTTGAGCTGAAAGACAAAGCCAGGCAATTTCAGATTTACCTCTAATTAATATAGGATCTGATTCTGTAGCATTTACAGCGTAACTCTGGGACCGTTTGTCCCATCATCAAGAAGGTCTTTATTAGGAACAATAGATCAAGTGGCTTTGTTCATTTTGCTTTCATAGCGTGTTTTACCATCAAAGTGTGTATTATCTTTCACAGGGAAAAGACTGTTAGCCATTTTAAAATGTGCAAAACTAATTACTTTTGTCATAAGTTACGTTGCTTATTTGATAAAATGTCTTTGTATCTGCTAATATCAAAACCAATACTGAGATGTTACATTTATATGTGCATTTGTGTATAATATTTTTGTGTATAAATATGAACATATATTTGGATACATACATACATTTTATCACATACACAATTTGAAAATATAACAAAAGATCTCTCTATTTTTTAAAGTTAAATTAAATTGAAACTTGATAATTCATCACAATAAAAGTCTAAATCAGACTGAACACTGTGATTCAACTGTGACTGTATTTAAATTCCATTGTCTCAAATGGAAACTCATAATGTCTGGAAACAGCCAAACTCATAAATGGATTTTTCACAGCTTGGTTCATGGAATTAGAGATTTTCACTAAAATACGTCAGATAAGTTATGTGTGGGTTCTTGACATTTCTAGAAATACAACTAGGATCTTTTGTATATGACTCTTCCTGAAAGAAATGTTGTCTCATGATAAATTGTCATTTACCTTACAAATTTAAAACGGGATATTTTGCCTTGCATTGCAGGTTGTATTTTCATAATAACATTTCATGTACTGTCTATAGCCACAGAACTGCTATGCATCTCTAAAGACTAAGTAGTTGTTCTTTTCCAATAAAAGTTTCGAGTCAGCTCTTCTGCATGTTTTCTGGTACCATTGCTTATATACATGTTGATGGGATACTAGATAAGAGTTACAGTTTTTTTCTCATCAGTGATAGAGTTTGTTCTTGTGCTGGTTTTGGCAGAAAAGGAACCTAGCTTGAGGAATATAGCTATATTTTGGATATAGCCTCTACAGGGGTAGGTTTTGGTATTTAGTAACAAGCCTGTCTGAGTTGCCAACAGTAAACAGTTAATGTTTCTTTATTTTCCTTTTTTTTGTTACAAGTTTTTGATTTTGCAGTTATAAAAGTAGCAGGAGGATTGAAACATTGATTCTTTTCATTAGGTGGAAGAAAGGCAAGAGTTGTAGATGAAACATTTTTAATTATATTTTATGTTGTCTTGAATTATCAAGATGAGAAGTGTAATATAAGCCATTTCAAGTACAAGAAAAATGTAAAATGAAGAACATGTTTTTCTAAACTGATATTGTGATACTTGACTCTGATGCAACTAGAGCTTTTTTTTATGTAACTGAGTAATACTTAAGGTAATGCATTTAAATTTAAAATTTTAAAATGATCACTAACATTTTTATATTTTTCTGGAAACTTGGAAATAACTTTTTTTTTAGATAGAAGGACCTTTTGCAAATCTTAAAACAGCTCATACTTTTACTGTGGTTCAGTGTAGTATAAAGGATTTGGGGACACCAAAATCTTTAAGGCTTATTTGAAACGTCCATTATCGATTACTTTCAGTACTACATCTGAAAATCAGGAGGGAAAAAAAAAGTCATTTTGACTATTTGCCTTTTTTATCTTGTAGAAGAAGCTATACCAAAATAGTGTCTCATATCAAGCAAGCAAAATTAAGGCCAGTAAATACTGGAAGAGTGATCCCACAAGTTCCATTTTCAGGCATGTCCATGGAAGCATTATACATGCCTTAGGAAATGTGACACTTTTTTTCCAGACTTTTGGATTTATTGAAAATGAATTTTTCAGCAAGAGATTGCAGCATGAAGTTTCTACAGTAGTGAAGATATTTTTGGAGACTGTTCGGATAAAGAAATTGTATTTACCTGCAAATGTGATAGCCCATTCCTGCTCCCCTACTTTTCATTAGAATTGGGGATGTGTAACTTCATTTTTGTACTTGTCACCATATAAAACTACATATACAACCGTTATGTCTTATATAAAAGGACTGATTCATCTTTTCAAGCTTTATGACCATTATTTGATCTGAACAGATTTCTGTAGAAATCTGTTCTGCTACATCACTAATCTAAATGACCTGCAGCTCTTTAAAAGGCTATTTTGAGCATAGTAATCTCATGATAAAACTTTATTTTACTAGAACCTGTCTTCAGATGCCTTAGGTTGATAGCATGTCAAAATAGGATGATATCTAATCCTAGATTTTAGTTTTCCAGAGTGTTTTCTGATTATTTTTGTTTGGAGTTTTGCCACAGAGCAGCAAGCAACCAAAACTGCAGACTAAATGTTTCCCGACTGTTATCCTAACAAATTGCTGTACAGTTCTGGAAGCGCTTTAGTAATGTGCTTTCTCAGCTCAACTGGTAGCAGCAGTAAATAACCATCTGCTGACAAAAAATATGCCTCTAGATTTGTCTCATTTATAAACTCTAAGAGTTGGGTTAAAGTGAATGTTTGGGATAGCTGAATCATTAATGGACAATTGGTTTGGAGTCAGGAGTCAGATTACCAGTCAGATTGCATAGCCTGTTACTACTGTGATCTTTTCAGGAGATCTGTGACTGTGAAACTAGATGTTTAATGACTTTAAGGTACTTAATGTATGTTTCTGACTACTACTATTGCCACACAGTTTACTTAAGAAATGTGTAAGAATTTTTAAAGCCAAAATGTTCAGATATTTTTTGTTTCTCCAAGAAATACTGTCTTTCTTACTTTCCATAAGTATTTGAACCTAATATTTTTTAAATTAATTTTATTCTGTGGAAAATGTGTGCCCTCTTCTTTTTGACTTATGAATTGAATAAAGTTATTGAGGTGCAGACATGAAATTCTTAAGTCTGTTATGCAAAAACTTCATTACAGATAAACTCAATGTGAGCAAATATTGAAGGAATAAGGGTTTTTTTACCTAAAACTTTACATTAGAGGGTACTATGAAAAGATTAATGGTTCCTTGCTGCACCATTAAATATGTATTTGTGTACTTGCATAGCATACATTTGTATTCTTAAACACTAAAAGAGGTGCTATACTGCTCTACTGATAAAGCCTCCTGATAAAGCAAAGCTGAGATAGGCAGAAATTTGCAACCTTATAAAGAAGCTGACAAATCTGCTTCTTTCAGTGATTGGGCGAGTAATTTGTTAACCTCATTATTAAAAATTCATGCTTTCCCATATAAATTTGTCTGCAGCTTTTGGACATTGATGGTTGTTGTGGCTTTTTTCACTGGATTGAAGAGCTCTGGCTTACCAAAGATTCCCTCTTCCATCGTCTTTGGTGCACAAAGGAGATGCCCCCCTTTCCTTGTCAACTTATGTATTGGTTGTAATCAAAATCACCTCTTGTTCTTTCTCAATCTTTGTTTTGATTGCTAAACAGATGGAGTTCCTTCAGACTTACATCAGTCATTTCCTCTTAAATTTTAAATAATGATTTTAATGATCATGAATTCTGAGATGTGAACTCCCTGAGATCAGTAGGATTTGGAGTCCTAAAAAACACTACGAACTGGGATGAAATTCCACTCCTTACTCTGTTTAGTACTGCTCGTTAGAACAGTTCAGACAATATTAACTCCTTCTGACCAGGCAGTGCCAGGGGTTTATGTTAAACTCAGCTTATGCTTACTAAATTCTTCTCAGAGAAGCTGATTTCCACGGTTACACTTCTCAGAGAATCAGGCCAGACCCGACTCTTGATAATTTTAGAGGTGCAAGAATGCCTTCTGTGATCTCGATGTTTCTTTCAATAATCTCTTGACTGCCAGATGGTTCAGTACATATATGAAAATTTGTGTGCTGTTGAGAATTCCAAGGAATGCTTTCATGCCTCCAAATACTTTTAAGCCTCCTTAAAGTTTCCATGGCAAGATACATGTAGGGACTGAATGTACAATTTTTTGTTTTGGTAGTATAAGGTTCTCTGTGGCCAAAACCTACAAAATTAAATTGATTGTGAGTTCAGAGAGACTGCCTCTGAGGTATGAAGCTATAATAAAATAAAATAATAAAATAAAAACCCTTTCAATTTTGCAGCACTCTGAGGGTAGTAGCTTTTTTCTTTTTTTTTTTTTTTTTTTTTTTTTTTTACTTCACCTTCTGTTCAGTTATTGTACTCACACGCCTATTCTGCCGTTCAGTTTTCATCTCACTTATGGTCCTGCTATTTTTAGAATTACTACTTTGGAGGATTATCTCTATCAAACTGAATATAACGTGCAACTTTGACACTGCTCTAGTTTTCTCTGCATTAGTAATTAAGTGAACTTGGTTAAAATCGATGCAGTGAAATAATGGAATTTTTAGACGGATTTGCTGAAAGACAGCTTCGTTTTCTCAGTGTGTCTACAACTTTAGCATTGACTTGCTTTACTAAGTATGTACTGAAGCAATCATTTTGTTTTTTTGATGTTCTTTTAACTTAAATTTAACCAAACTAGTAATATTTTAGAACAACTCATCTTTAACTGGAAATCTAGCATATAGCTATTTATATCAGTTATTCAGTTCCACATTTAGAAATGCTATGAACAAAAAAACCTACCAGCTAACTGGCTCTCTACATTGTAAGGGATAGTGAAGTGTCCCCAGATCTTTCTGGTTCATGATTTGAACATTTTTGTTGCAAGTACAGCTAAATATCACAGTAGCAAAGCAGAAGTATTTCATCATTTTGGAGCCAAAAGAAATAAAAAATCAGACTGTAATCTCGGGTTCACTTTTTCTCTGTAATATCTGACATTTTACTTTTTCTTTGTCATCTCAAAGCATATATATGCTTAAAGTCTATCTCTCTAGCATTTATTCAAAATGCGGTGACATTTGTTGTTGTTGCTTTCTGTTCTGGATCAAGACACTTCAAAATGGCATTTTGCAGGTTCATTTGCCAGCTTGCATCCTAGTAAACATGGTTAACATGAATAGAAACTTTTTAACTAGACGGGAAGATTATAAAATATTTTTTGTAGAACACTACAAAGATTTGAAAGAGAAAAAGAATGCAAAACTTTTCCTTTTCAATAATGGAGGAAGACTCTGTGCTTAGTAATGAGAGGGAAAATGCAGGGCTTTTTTTGAACTGGAAATTGAATAATCTATGGAAACATTTGTTTCTATTGATGTCATCAAGACCGGATGATATTTCTGAAATGCTAGTCCTGAGTCATTTTCATATGCATGAGGCTGTCCACTTTTTAAAGTCCATTCTTTAATGTGGTTAGGAGAACTTTGAAGTGACTCGAATAAGCTGCTTCACCTGATTACTGGTAAAAGAATCCAGTCTTTGAACCAGACTTCATTTCTGCGATCCATCTGTGCTGTTTTAACTGGATGTCTTCATGTTGAAGTGGAGCAGACATTTTTAGTTTATGAATGAAAGCTACTAATTTTAATAACTGTCTGAAAGTGGATAAGATTAATAATTAAAGTATTCTGATAAACTCAGTTCTGCATATTCTTTTAGACACTGTAGATGTGAGCTAGGTGTTTGGAACTCAAAACAAATCACTTTTAACTCTCCAGTTCATGAATTCTTCCCTTTTTAAGCCAAACGTATATCCTATATGTAGACTCAAACAGAACTATTTCACACTGGAAAGAAGAACCAAGCTTGTAATAGTCCAATCCCTCTATATGATAATTTGTAGAGGAACTCTAGCAGATTATAAACTGTAAAAGCAATAAGGCAGCTCAGTGTGACTAATAGATACTTGTTGCAGAAGATCTTTGGATAGAGAGATAATATATTGTATCTGTTATAAGCCTTCATGACATTGTCTACAAATTTAGTAAATAGTAAGAAGTTAATATCCTGGAAAGTACTTATTTTTTTAAGAGTTTTAGCTAAGCTTGGTCTATTTTTGTGGTTTCATGGCAAGGCTTGCAACATGTTTATATTTAGTTACCGGAATGCTAAAACATCCATCTGGTGGTCCCCTCCGTATTAATTTTCTTGCTATTATAAGCTCTATCCTAATACTAACCCAAACCAGGAAATCCCAGGAAATTATTTTTGAGACTATTTTTATTTCTGATTCTCTTTTACCAGGATTGTACTATTACTATTATGAATGTAATGAGTCATATAATCAAGCTGCTTATGGCTTATGTTCGGCAAGCTGAGAAGGAAATATGTGGCATGCGGGACTTCACTGGTCATGCTCAAACAAATAACAGCATGTAATCAGCTAACTCAAAATACAATAAGGCACACAGAGATTGAGGTCAGATGTGCTAGGATGAAAATGGGGTGGGTCCTTTTGAATGTGTATATGCACTGACAGATAACCATTTTACTGAATAGGGACCTACTGGCATGGAGAACAATGCTTTTTTTTAATGACATGGAATAATAATTAGGAAATTTGAAATCGTAGGAAAAATCTCAGACCAGCCTATGGTTATTTTTTTAGGAGTAAAGATATGTTGAGGTGGTACTGCCGATTCACATCGACAAAAATGATGTGACTGATGTTCAGCCAGAAGGGTGTCTCAGATTCGAGCTTAGTTGTGCTGAAATCGAGAGAGCATCATTTGTTGAGTGCAAGAATTTATTAGATATAGAAGGTTATGACAAAGCTAGAAGTATAGTATAGCTAGAAATGTAATGAAACTGAATATACATATCAGAGCTCTACAGTTGAATCAGGGAGGTATGATACATACCTGCTCTTGCTCTTTCCGTGACCACCCTTTCAGTATGGTTTTCCCTGGAATCTCAAGGTCACCAGGGATGTCCCCCCACTTGCTGGTGGGTCCTCAGGTCTGCAGGGCAGCTCGTGGTGGGTCAGAGTGCACAACAAGCTATGTGCCTTACTCTCTTTTGTACTCAGTCGGAGCAACACTAGCCCATGGCCATACCAAGGCCACAGGCTGCAGTCGGACGCATCAGCAGGTGACCTCCTGCTCAGCAGGTAACAATGCACCCAGTAGCAGGTCCCTGTGTAGGCAGCGGCTCCACAGGGCAGATGTCCATGGTGCAGGGCTGCGGTGTCACCTTTCTGCCTGGTCTTGTCACCATCAGGGTCCTTCAAGGCTGCACCCCAGGCTGCAGCCACCCCACAGTGTGGTGGCTATGACCATCGTGCACCCGGGCTCATTACAGCATGGGGAGCACCCAGAGCAAAACCCTCCTCCACGGGCTGCACCATCCCCAGCGCCATGCCTGCCTGCATGGCGCCAGGCAGTGCCCACACAGATGTTTAATATTACTTGGGAAAGCCTTGTGTCCAAGGCCTTCCTGAGGCACACGGCCTGATGTTTAGGCATGTTTATGTAATGCATGGTGAAAAAGTTGTTTCACAACTGTGTGCTGCATTTAATAATATTTTCTTTCTGTTTTGTCCAGATCATAAGTTTAAATTGCTTTTCTGTCTATTTATCTAGGAAGGCTATCGACAGTATAGGAGCTTTTGCTTCATTAGTACTAATGAAAGGTAAACAGGATTTTAAGTACATTTAGGAAGTGATATATACAGGATTTCTCTCCAGGTTGCTGCTAACTGCCCTGTGCTGAAAACTGACACTGAACAAGGAGGACTGGAGAGGATTTTGCAGTAGTAATAGGCCAGTGGGGCCTATTTATCTTGACAGCAGGGAATAGAAACCTCTGTACATCTCAATTACATTTTTGGGAGCATCTTGTCTTCCACCCCTTTACCTCCCTTCACCCATTTTATCCTTGGTAGGAAGCAGGAAAGGTGGGAGGAAATCCTGAACATCTGTTCCTGGAAGGGTAGTGAGTGAACACTAACCCTACTGGAGCTAACACTCTGGTAGTACTTCTCCTTCTTTGGGAATTGGTTAGTGTTTAACATAGTGAAATGATCATCCACAACAACTATACTTTTTCCATAGGCAGAAAAAAACCACAGTGCCGTGGTTCCCCAAGAAGGGATGTGTTCTCTGTTCCCAGGGAAACACAGGAGGCACCTCAGGGTACCACACCAGGGTCTACTCTGCTCGTTCAGAGTTGTATCGTGCTCATCAGCCAGCTGGACAGCGCTGATTGAATTGAGGTCACTCATGTTCTCTAGAAGGACTCTCACTTCCTGAAGAGTAAACAGCAAGCCTGGGAAGAATAAATTGAAATGGCAAACAACTCTGCTAGCAGTGTTTTGATAAAGTTTCTCTCTTTTAAGAAAGGTATGATTTCAGTAAACTTGTCCCCATTTACTATGGAGGTCTGATACAGACTTGTATAGATCCAATTTCCATCATCAAGCTTCCTGGATTATATATTTAATTTGTTTTCTCTTTCTCATTTTTTTTCTGTTCTTTTTTTTCTTTTTTTTTTCTTTCAAAATTAGGCAACTTTCACATGCTCTTTTTGCCATTGTTTGTGTCTTTAGCAAAGTCGACTAAAAACAACCTCTCCTTTTATGGAAGGGAAGCCATATCCTATCAAGCTTTTTATTTCACCAGATGACTTGCACACTGTTTATCCCAAGCTTCTCAGTGGTGCATACAGACATTCTTAGCAGTCCCTGTGCTATTTACAAAGAAAAGGGTTAGAGGAAAATAAAACCCAGAAAACTCTCTATAAATTAGGAACAAATATAAAGGAGAAAACTTACACTGCATAATTTCTCATGTTGGTCCTGCAGTAAGGTTCACATTCTGCATCTCTTTTCTTCTTTGCCACCAACTAGCTATTTGTCAAATACTACAGAAGGATAAGGGAGAGTTTGAGATTAGTGGGACAGCTGGGGGAAAGCAGAGAAAGTTTGTGTTTCCTCCTCCTGAAGCTGGATGTTGTTATTTGTAAAGTTTATATTAACCAGTTTGAACTGTAGTTTCTGTGGTTTGTGCGGTTTCCAGCTCTAACTGAAGTTGTGCTATGATTAGGTAGCTATCTGCCCTTCTTCTGCTGGTTTTCACCAATATTGAATGCTACAAGAATGTGCCTGTGGTTACCGTAGGTAGAGATGCAGTTGCTTGGGTCGCCAGGTGACAGAGGAAGGGTATTCCCATAGGGAATGGTGTGCATAGAGCAGTTGCGGTTACAAGGCAAGACCTTGGAATTAGGTAGAGTTGTTAAGGACTATTGGGGTGACTGCTTAATAATGTAAAAGTAATGAAAGTAAATAATTGGGTAGTAAGTGTATCTAGCATACATCACAGCAACCTCTGAGCCCCTTAGCCCGATTTAAAATAGTAAGAGTAATTAATGTATAACATAGATACACTACTGTATAATCATGAAATCAGTACATTTCCTATTAAAAATAGATAATAGATTTTGTCCAGCTATTTCTAATGAAAGCTATCCCTGAATCTTTCTTTTTTAATGGCTTGAAACTTCTTTCTGAGACTTAGTTTTCATCTGTATTTATTCTTACCAAGATTAAATCAGTTTAGTCTCATGCTTTCATGTTTTCTAGCTAAAATACCTTTTCTGCTTTATTTGTTTGTCTGAAAGTAGTAATCTTTTTCATCTGAGTTTTAGCCTGTGAAGCTAATCTTTGAACCCTTGCAAAAACAGTTTTTCTGTCCCTGAGTATCCTGTTCCTCGTGCAGTTTGAACATTAGTGATGAGGTTTGTCAGCAGTAGTTCAGATGAGGGCTGTACAATAATATTATTTTATATATTTCCATATGAGGTACTGCTTTGCCCCATATAATTTTATTATTTTAACCACTGTTTTATAACCACTCCAGAAACTTGCACCCCATGACAATTTGCAATTTTTTTTCAGTGTTTTGCAGAGCATTACTATAGTGACTATGCAGTACTATATGGAAGAAAATTAGGCTTACAGGTTTTTGTTATGTTTTTATTTTGTTTTGAGGATGGAAATTGTTTTCCAATCTGGGATAAAAGTGAAGGTTTATATCAAATGAACTAGTTCATGTACTAATACCATATTGGAGAAATTTTTAATCAGACTGTAGAGACTTGAGAAGCAAATGACAGAGATGACGGACCTTCCCATCAGTGTTATTTATGTGACCATTTCAGCTTGAAGGAAAATTTAAATGCTTTTTGAAAAGGCAAAAAAAATCCAGAAAATAATCAACAGCAGTACTTGTTGTGGGACTGACTGTTACAAGCAGGATGAATTTTTTTTCTTTTTTTTCTAAACACCCAATACATCCACAGATGCTTGACAAAAAAAGACTCTTCTTTCATGCAAAAGCTGAGTGAGCTGAAACAAAGATAGAACACATTCCATCAGCAGATGAAGATGATGAGCCAGCATGTTCTGTAGTAGGCCTGAGACTCAAAACTAGTGAAATGTTTCATACTGAATGAGGTTAATTTGCACAGTAACTTAAACTTTAAATTTAGTCAGGTCTTCTTCAGTTGCCAGTGAAACTCCTGCTTTTGTTTGTCAGATGTGACACTATTTAGTAGTGACACAACTTGGTGATGTGGAAGCTGCTGTGAAGTGGTCCATTTCCGGCTTATGTGGAAGGGGTCACAAATGCCTGATTTTTTTTCTCCCTTTGTGAGTTAACAGAAAAAAAAAAGTATTTTATCTCTGCTGTATGTATGCAGATTTGCATCTGTTGCTGAATTACTATCTCTTCACACTCTGGATAAGCTTGAGTGTACCTTGAGGTACATCGTATGTGCCTCAATTTCTTTGCTCTGTCTTCCACATCCATTTTTAAAGCTAGGTGAATTTTTCAATCTACCCTTTCTTTGTTAATGGAGAACATAACTAAGATATTCCAAAAATCAGCCTGGGGAGTTTATAGCCAGAAAGGGCACTGAAAGCCTAAATAAAGTATCACCTTTAAGTAGTAAAAAAAGTATAATTATGCAGGTATTTCACAAAATAGGCCTTGCTGAGAGGGTTCCCATGTAAGCGGAAGATAAAGGGAGTAATGCTCTGCGATTTGGTTTTGCAATAGCAAATTGCAATTTGCTCCCTGCTAGTACTGGGGTGGATATTTAGTGCTGTGAGGTATCATGCGGTATAGTTCCCAGAATGACATAGGCCTTCCTTGATGTAATCCAAACTACCTCAAATCAGCCAGTGTCATAAGGTAGACATCAGGTCCTCTGGATACAAGATGGGTTTTTTGGCCATAAAATACTTTTTTTTTTTTTTTGGTCCATAAACGGTTGTAGAGCAGAAGAGAATATACCAGCTGTGGCTTGTTCTCTGTGATCTGCCTGTGGTCTGTAGTGTGAGTGAAGCCATGCTAGTCCCAGAAATACATGCAACTCTACTCTACAAAACAAGTAAAAATAATACCTTGCAATGTTTCTTCTCATTTCTTCAGTTATGAAGAAGGCTGTTGATGTTGAATGAACTTTGAGAATTTTGAGCTTTTATATGGAAGTAGAGCAACAGCAGTATTTCTGTTTACTCACCCAAAACATGTCAGAGTGAAGTACGAAAACAACAACTGGAGATTTTATTTTGTTCTGAGAGTCATTTAATGAATAACATGGCTCCTGAACTTTAGTCAGAGAAACATTATTGGAGATAAATTGGATCAATGATGACATATGACATATTTCAAGTATTTGTACTGGAAGATTTGTATGTATATCTGATTATAGCAGATTAGTACCTGAGAATATAAAATGTCAAATCTACCGTGCATATTTAGGCCTTCTCAAACATCTGTTCATTGTTTTCTGCATGCTGAGGGGCTTTGAGGAGAGTGTGGAGAAGGGGGAATAAAAAAAAAAAAGAAAAAAAGAAACCCTTTTAAGGAAATGGGCCATTGAAAATGAATAGGGCATAAGATTCCTGACTTCCAACACCTGGCTTAGATCTTCATCCAGAATAACATTTTAGGTTATAAATTGGATTATAAATTGTTCAGAAATATGTAAAGCAGAAATTAAAATTATATGTATGTCTGTTGTGCTTTAGGGAGTCATCTAAAATGCTAATTTTAGGTTAAAGAATGAAAGATGTGATCTATGAAAAGGGAAAATAAAGTGCATACTGTGAGCTATGTCTGATTCTCCAAGATGCTTTTATTCCAAAAATTACATGAAATAAGATATTATACTTTTCTATACTTTTCTAATATAGCATGTGATCATAATGGTATTTTCTTTTTTGTTTACATCCTAGGAATCAAATAAATTTGTTTTGTTTTTTAATAGGGATATAACATAATGTATGCAAGAGGTTTTTTGGTTTAAGGGAATACTCAAACTGATAATCATATCACCTGCTAGCAATATATTTTCTACTTCCATTATTATTAGACCTTTGCTAAATATTATTAGTCTGAATAAAACTGAAGATAAGATTATTAGTGGACCCTTTCTGAACCACTATCTCCTCCTGCATCTGGCTAAAACCATTAACTTTGTCTATGCTGATAATGAAATACTACCAGGGAATATTATTGGGCACTGCAACATTATTATTTGTTCCCTTAAGTTGTTAGCAATCCCTGGCCTTATTTTCACCTGGGCAATGTAGTGGACTGTCAAAAGCAAGTCTGGAGGCTGGCGTGTGCCAGACAGCATTCCTGATAGGCAGTTTGAATGAAGCTACCATGATTTGGAGGCAGAGTTTAATAGAATGAACAGAGCTGTGCCAGTTGGCTTTAGGGACAGAGATTCAAACGTGGTACTGTTTCATATATGGTAAATATAACTATTATTTCTAAGTGATTATCAATCTGTTCATAACCACATATTAAAAATTATATTCCATCCTCCCTTAACCTAATGGCCGTGTTAAGTGTGATCTTCTGTTTTCTTTGGGAATATTTGTCCATTCTGCATTGCATTCTGTTGCTGGGCTAGCTGTATAATTGCCTTTATATCTGTACTTTCTAGGTGTTTCTGAGAAAGTCTCCTTGTCAGTCTTCCAGTTTCCTCTTAATGTTTGCCAGCTTACTATATTGGTCTTTTTTTTTCATTTTTCACAGATAACTCATTACTGCCTTTATTCTAGATCCATCTCTGTCTTCCTCTAGTTAATTCTCTCTCTCAGGTTTTTAATATAACCTGAAACTCACTGTTGCTAATCATTGCAGACCATGTGTCATCTTCAAGTTAAATTTTTTTCTGAAGTTCTCACCTTCTGAGCAAGATTGCAAGTCCAATAGATTTTTCTCACAATACCATTTCAGAGAGACAACCACTTCATTCAGCGTGCACTTTTGTCTAGGCTTTTGTCATCTTATGATTCAATTATTTCAACATCCTTCTCTCTAACCTTTACAAATTCAATATTCTTTTACTCTCATCTAGCTTTAGCTCTGGCTTCAAAGTTGATTTCCTACCTCATCACTTTGCCTATATTATTCTCCATCACATTCCTTTACTGAACTCTCCCTTTCCAATTGAATCAGAACATTTAGCCACCTACTTTCTGTTTTTTAGTACCTCTACAGACTTTCACCTTATACCCAATATCATATCTCATTCAGTAGCTGAATACAGCTTCCACTGCTAACAAGGTTTTCAAATGTTTACCATTATGTTTTCTCATCATTTGGTAAAATGTGAAATAATCTTGCACAGAGCTAGACATGTCTTGACTTTTGCAGGTTTGGCTCAATGATGTGCTTAACAAAACAGATTAAGTGTGAATTTTTTCTTTTGATCTAATAATATGCAAGTTCATAGTCTATATCTAAGCTAACTTACTCTACTAGCAAAACAGCCAAAATAGGCAATTCATCTCAATCACCTGTTTTAGAATAAGATGTTAAAATACCTTTTTCCCCCTTCTTTGATCATAAAGGAAGTATAGAGTGATTACACGTCAAAAAGTTGTCAAAAGATGAATCCTACAGTAAAGGAATAGATTTTTTTTAGATTATGTAGAGAAGTTGTATTGAAATAACCACAAATATATTGCAAAAAAATGCCTTAACCATTAGAAATTTGACACAAGAATATCATAAGCAATCCTTTTTTTTTTTTTCACTCCTCGTCTCCCCCAAACTCTGTTTTTGTCTTAAGCAAACAGACTTCCATCCCACCTCTTAGGTAACTGTTAATTAATCCTTTCCTGTCCAAGAAACACATTGCAAACAATGGTGTCTGCTTTTACCTTAGAGTTAAGTGTGAGTCACGGAGCCTCATTCACCATAAATGCAACCTTTTGAATCCAAACTACATCCTGGTTTTGCACGCATTGCAGGAACTAACTCTGCACCTGCAACTTAGTCTCTTCTGAACTCTAAACAAAGTCTTAATCAGAGCTAAATAAGCCCAAGTGACTTGAGACTGTAAGACATTCAACCTGCAGCTAGCAATAGTCTCTTCATTGCCATGTGGATCTTACTGGACCTCACAGCTCTTGAGATCACTTTCCAAAAATTAAGGCCTCAAGACTTTTAGAGATAGGGATGTCACACCAATTTCCCTGCCAGGCTCCATCAGTGTGGGCATTTCCAGTGGAAAGCATTTTGTTCTTTTTTCCTCTTTCTTTTTTTCTATATAAAAAGCAATTTTAATGGTCAATATGAAAAGAAGCAGCTCTGCCAATATAGAAAAAAAAGATTGGTCATAAGTCAAAATATATTTTGAGTAGTGTTGTTATAGAACAGTTCAACTCATATGACCTATTTAATCTGAAAAGTTGTCTGGGTATTTATGAACTTATTCATGGCAGAATAATGTCTATATTAGAGATAAATTGTGTGCAGATGTTACAAGAATTAAAATAAACATAGCTCCTAGAGTTAAGGCTCAAGATTGTAGATATTAACTCTACTGTTAGCTGGATCTTCCATTAAATTCAGAACCTTTTCTCACAGTAAACTGTTTCCTATTTTATATCTATTCTAGCCCCACAAGATTTGTAGGCTACAGCAAAAATTATTTTTGTCTGCTGTTCTTTAGAAGCCTAATCATTCTCGTGAACTCAGATTTATCTATAGCTTGCTTAATACTAAGGCTGTTCAAAACCATTTACAATTGTGGCCTTTGGGCCAATTGTGGCCCAAACCTCTCAGGTTAAGTTTATTTTCAATTCAAAAAGAACCAAAAAATCTCTTTACAAGTTTCATTTGTCATCTTATTCTTGTGTTACAGAGTGAATTTAGTGGTTTCTTACCCAAGAATTAACCATAAGTTACTTCTGTTATCTTCAGGTCTCATCATAGCCCAGTGCTGCTGGATACTTCAAATTTTTAGATCTATAGTTCCTACTGCCTGAGCCTTAAATCTAATCCACAACTTATTCCTGTCATTACTGCTGACCCAGATGTCCTCATAATTTACTACAGGCTCTTTCCTTTGCCCTCACCCAGCCTTCAACATTATAATACATGGCATGGTGGATAGAGCAGAAAATGTATCTCCAGTTTTTGCAGTTTCTGTGCAAAAGCTATCCAAAATACATCTTGTGAGGCTTAAAGTCTCAAAACATGACAGAGAGAGCAGCATTAAATACTTTAAGAACTTGACCTGTTTAAACACCTGTTAACAGTGAATTTAGAGATTGCATAACTTTGTTTGCTAAGTGGATTCTCTACTCAAATTCCATCCTTAAAAATAACTGATCATAATCCAGAAACTCATATCCACCTCAGAATGAATCATAATTCATATGTTGTTTTTATTCCCTCCTGCACCTGGCCCTCAAGAATCCAACTGTAACTCTTTTAATTAATCTCTGTATTTAGCCCTCTGGCTTGGTGAACACAACAAATCACCTTCAGTCACCTTCAGTCAACTTTTCCTCATCTTTGGATGCTGCATGTTTTTCAGTTATGCCCATTACCCCTTCTCCTGTGAATAGGCCCCATTGAAAAGTGTGGCCTCATCTTCTTTCCATTTTCCCTTTAGATATTTATATGTATTGATAAGATCACCAATGCGAGGGGCAAGGATGAACCTATAGTGATCCTCAGGGCCGTTCCTCAGGGCAGGACCCTGCACTTGCCCTTGTTGAATTTCATGAGGTTCCTCCCTGCCCAACTCTCCAGCTTGTCCTGGTCCCTCTGAATGGCAGGACAGCCCTCTGGGATATCAGCCACTCCTCCCAAATGTGTATTGTCAAACTTACTGTGGGTGCAGTCTATCCCTTCATCCAGGTCATTGGTGAATAAACTGAGCAGAATTAGAGGCAGTGTTGACCCCTGGGAGGCACTGCTAGCTGCAGGCCTCCAACAGCTCACCACAGTCCCAGTGATGCCAGTGGGCACATTTAGCAATGTCAAACTAGGATTTGACTTCTGCTGTTTCTCCCCTAAGACCTCTTCCTTGTTAAAAGCATTTGTGCTCTTCTATATCTTATCAAGATAATTTCATTTTTGTTTCAAAAGTTTCCTTGAAGTTTCCCTGTTGCTGCTGAATCTGCACAATGCTTCTCTTGCTGTTTAACATGTTCAGCTGGTGCTGATTGGCATCCTTTTAATGTGACAATTTGGGGCAAACGCCTTTCCCATAGTTTTATGTCTTCAATCCATACATAATCCGTGCCCACACTCACATTCTTATCACGGGTGGTGTTGTCCAGGACACTTGCTAAAGATCTAAGTGCAGGCACCCCCAAAAAAACCTTGTGTACACTCTTTGTCATTGCTGGCTCCATTTTTCACTCAGAGGTGTTCAAGACCTAGTAGTTAATCTACTACTTTACTTTGAATTCCTTCCTGATCTCTGTTTCTAAACTCAATACTAATCCTATCCTAAAAAAACAGTGTCCCATAACAGGCAAAGAACTAAGGTTTGTGTCTGCCTGCTATAGGCTCTCATCCTAAATTTGGAGCAATATCCAAGGTTTCCAATCTGTGTGAGCACTATGCTAGTGACAATGAACCTCTTCAGTATTTGATATATTTACTTTTAAAAGAATAGCTGTTTATGTCTACCTAGAGGTGCTAGATGTTTTCCATCATTTGGTTTGTTTGCTGATTTTTCTCATGTTTCTTCTGCACAAACAGGGTTCATCTGGTCAGTTTTCCATGATTCCTTTTAGCCAGTGAGAACTCTATGGCAGGTTTTCTGTAAGCTAGCACTTTTTAGTGGACATTGTATACAATTTCTGTCATCTCTTATGCTGGAGATTCATTAACTTTAATTGTATGTGTCAAAAATATTCCAGTCACTCTGCTTTTTAACAAGATACAGAGAAAGCAGAATTTAATATGATGAACATGTTGCTTGTTTAGATTGTTTTTTAAATAACAAAAACTTTAGCCACGTATTCTAAAGCTTGTACAAAATTTTTGAGTGATTTGGGGGAGGAAAGAACATTGATTTTCAGGGAAAAAATAAATCTCTTGGACAACCACTTTTGTGTATGGTATGTTACAACCCAAAAGGATTGGTGTTGCAATTTCTCAACTTCAAAAGAAACCTGACCCACTGCCCGTTTATCAAAACAGAGATTTAACAGAAAGTGCTTATTGGCAGTCTGTAATGGAATCACCCTATCAGTCATCAGTGTCCCTGGTCAGATGGCATGTCCACCATGCCAGGTGAGTAACAGGTCTCCTTTTCTGAAAGATTCTTAATATGGGTCAGGTTAGCCCAGAGGCAGCACAAGTACTTTGTCTTATGTTGATTATAGCTTCTGTCATTAGCTGGACACATCACTGTTCTACAGGCATCCTGCTAGTTCTCTAATTGCTGACGATTATCTAATTTTGCTAAGTAGAAGTTCAGCAATCTCACCACTGAGCTCAAGCACATGAAATTCACTTTAGTTTTATTTTGTGTCTCAATGAGGAAAAGGATCCCCTCATAGGTTTTGCATAATTTCTGTACAAATTCTTCAACACTAGAAACACAATAGTTAGAGAATAGCCAGTAAACCAATTTGGGATCCACAGCAGTACTGCAACTCTTCTATTTTCCAACTTGTTTTTGATTTTTGAAAGCTTAATAGAAATGAACCCCAAGTGACATGAAAATACTCTTCTTTTAAAAACACTCTTAGAGCCAACATATGGGTTTACAGATATGTTGTCATAGTATAAATTAGAATATGAAATTATTAGATACATTTACTAGTAATATGCAATGTAAACAGTATGAGGGCATACCCAAGCTATAGAACTCAATTACCTATATGGCTAAGTTGTTAAGAGAGTTTCTTGCCATGACTGTCATCTAGCATTTTCCCAAATTGTGGGTGCAATCTGAGCGTCTGGAAACCACTATGTAGTTCGGATATGACTCTTCTCTCCAGATGGTGAGTTTACTAGCATGTAGACAACTAATCTATCCCCATGGACCTCAAAGTCAAAGAAGGTGCTGACACTGTTCAGTCTGTTAGCATAAATGTATTTAGTGTAATTGTTCTATAGCAGCTTGCTGGAGAATACTTTTATTCTGTTATAGATATAGCATAGCTAATGATGTTTTTCTCTGTATCTTTACTGTGGGGCTGGTACTGTAGTTCATACTGTATCAAGTCATTAATCTGCAACAGTAACATTAAGCAAAACATTCAAAGCAGTATGGTATGTAAAGATGAATAAAATGAAAGGGTATATTGCTCAGAGCAGTTAGTTACCCTGCATACGCCATTCCTGTGTTTATTAGAATATTGAATATGTATGCTGGCTGCTGCACTAATAGAACTTCAACCAAAATTGCTATATTTCTGTATTGACCACTGTGTTTGTAGAAGTGTGCTGTGTGTGTATTCAAATCTCATTAATTAAGGATTTTCCACAGTGTAATTTGTTTTTATTCCAGTGTGCATACTCATAAATCTCAATGATCTCAGTATTATATGCTGTATGTAGCACTGTAGCACCATCTTGTGTGAGCTGCAAATGTGATTTCAAGATAGGCTTTTCACAGTCTTCATGTGTGAAGAAAACTGACGATCTTTATTTTCAGAAGAGTGATACTAGATCAAACTTACCCAAAAATGTAGTGGAAGACATGTTTTTTCTATCTGCACTTTATTCACTCACATAAATTATTTTGGTACCTTTGTGCCTTTGTGCCTTGTCCCATTGTTTAAGAAAATATCCTTGTATTTAATAACAGTGTATATGAAGGTCAGTAATTTTTCTTTTAATTATTATTTCAGGTAATTCTTGGAGCAGTCCAGTGGAAGTGACAGCACTTTATTCATTCGAAGGACAACAGCCAGGTGACTTGTCTTTCAAAGCTGGAGACAAAATCACAGTCACAACCAAAACAAATTCACAGTTTGATTGGTGGGAAGGAACAATAGGAGGACAAACTGGCATCTTTCCAGCCAATTACGTTGCCATAAGTAATGACTAAAATTATATATAAGAAACTGTTGAAGCAATAATATACTATCAAAAAAAAATGTATTTTAGCTTTTCAGATTTATCAAAATGAAATTCCTGATCAAAACTATTCCAACACAAAACTGAAATGCATTAAATGACATTCACTTTAAATTAATTTCTTAGATAAACATTAGGTGATAATTTATGATGAAGATTTGTGTTTGAATAGGTTGCCCAAAAGTAATAATCTAATTTGTGTCTACTTTCATCTCTCTCTTACTATATTTATTTGGAGGAAAGTCTATAAGCAATTTAAGGCTAGACATACTGGGGAAATTCTGGGGGTTTTTGTTGTTTTTTGTTTGTTTTTTGAGGGTTTTTTTTTTGTTAGGTTATAACGTATGGTTTCTTCTGTAATAAACTCAAATTGGCATCAAACTGTGTGAGAGTTGTGGTTTTTTCACATGTAGGGTAGAAGAAATTACCTTCATACTTGCTTTAAAAATCACTTTAAGCATTTTATTTTTTCACAGTAAATACTTAGTAAATGCTAAGTCTTGTCCCTAGTGTTTTTTCTTGTCAGATATACAAAGATATTTTTAAAAAACAAGTCCATAGTAGTTAAGCAGTTCAACTTCTTTAATAGCTTTTCTTCTACTGCCCTCATGCCTGAAGAATTTAAGCACTTTTGAAAATTTGTTTAATCAAGGGCATGATCAATACCTGCCAGAAAATATATAGATTGTGATGTCCCTTAGTTCCTGGAATAATTTTTTCTACAATCAGGAAAAAAGCCTGATAAAACACTGTGCCTTTTTTTTTTACTGTTTAATCTTAAGGAAACAGTAATATTTGCTTAGAAAAGCAAAAAAATATTGGTAGTAACATAGAGAAAAAATATTTCTGGAGAATATATGCTGAAGTAATAATGTGTAGCACTTACATATCTTGTAATTTACAGAGTTCAACTTAAATTGAGTATCTTTATAAATCAGCTTCACTGCAGAGTTGCATTATTGACTTGAAAGTAGATGTGACACACTGAGCGGACTTGCGAATGAGACTTGGAGTTCTTGAGACCCAGTTCAGTTTCCTTCTCAGAGCTGGATGCATTATGCATAATTATACATAATTAATGGCAAGATTAGAATTATGCTTCTTCAGTTTGGACTCTTCCCCACTGGAAGTGTATTTTGTTTAGTCTTTTTTAAGTCCTTGTCCTAAAAGTGCATGAGTATCTCATAAAAAGCTAGTATGGGTCATCCTTCCAGTAGCCAAGTTGCAGTTATACTATTCAGAGGTGTAAACTGGATAGACTTTCTCCTTTTATCAGATGTTGTTTGACTCTTAAGTTACCCATCTGAATGACAAGACTAAGTCCAGGATAGAGAAAAACTTACATTAAAACTTACATTATGAGAAAGTCATTAATTTCCACTCAATAGCAAAAGTTCCTTGAGATCTCTCAGACTGGACTGTATATTTTTGACAAACAAAACTGAAAATGAGACTGAAGAGTTTGAAAACAGAGGCAAGTATGTTTACCATCTTTCAAAGAACATCCTTCAGATCCTGTTGCGTAGCCAACATAGAGATGTGCAGTCTGTCTTCAGAAAAATACCACCACCAGAAAAGATGTATATTGCTTGCCTGTGTTTTCATCAGAAGATTTTGTAACCATTTGAAGAAAAAAAGTTTTACAAGCATATATAGCTACAGTGAAAGTATTAATAAGGGCCTTTTGAATAACTTGTAACATCCATCACCTACAGGTAGGAAAGCAAATTTTGTGTTTGCATGTCTTTCATGGCCATATCTGTTACTAAGCAAAGAAAAACTGATTCATTCAATTTCAAGACTTACTGAATAGGACTAGTAATGTATTGTTAATATCATAGACCCAGAAGCTAGATATGCTACATATTCTTAAAGAATCACTCTTGTATGTATTATATCCTCTTGTTTCAGTATAGTTAGTTATACCGTACAAGCTTAAGAATCCACTAGCAGATATGTGGTGTCGTACTTTGTTATTCATTTCCAGAATAGGGTTGACTTAGCCTGGGAAATAAAAGGGATTGTCAAAACTCAGTGTACCTACTAGTCTGTAAACTCTCCAGGATGACAATGGATAATAAATCTGTGCTTCATACCTCAAAAATTCTTTTCTTCCTCTAAATATTGCATTGGAAAGAGAAGCAGTGAATTAGCTTAATGTAAGAAGTGACATTGGTTGTCAAAAGCAAACTTTCTTGTGGCCCTACAAAACTCTCTGGCCTGTTTCTACGCATCTTTAGTGCATGCTGACTCAACCCATGCCAGTGAGCTTAGGTTAATTCCAGAAGTATTTTTAGTACACTTTTTATGGTGGCTAATATCTCTGGTACTTCAGCAGCAAAAAACATGCTATCCCGTTCTCAATTTTCGTAACAGGCCAAATACTCCAATAAAGTGAACTTTCCACATGAAAAAAAAAAAAAAAAAAGGAAAAAAAATCTTAGACCTTTCATATTTATCTATCCTGTTTCACTCCTTCTCAGAAAAGAATGTGTCTTTGTCCACACACACATTCTTGTCTTATTTTGTATCCATGTTTTAATAAGGACCAGCTCAGTCTAACTGAATGATTTCACTGGGGATGTTCTGTTCCGTTTGGGAACAGGTGGGAGTAGAATGACAGATGGAAGTTCCTCAGGATTAAGTGATGACATCTCAATATGAAATGACAGTTTCTCTTTTTAACTAGCTTAATAAATGCTTACAGTAGCCCTGATCATGTTTTGAAAACTCTTGATCCCAGATTTTTCCAATCTTGTCAAAGTGTATGGTTTTAAATCTAATTCTTTGCCTTTCTCTCAAGTCTATACACAACTTTCATGTATGTGAGCATAAGAAGCAGAAACATAGTGATGTCTGTGGAGCTTCTGCAAAACGGCTTAATTTGATCTTTGGAGGCAATTTCTGCTGTAAATGAAGTTAAACTGCAGCTGCTTATGTGGGTTTACTGATTTACTGTGTGTGCTTGGTTGCAGAGAACTTTCCAAAAGTACACTTTTCGTCTGTATTGCCTAAATATAGGCATAATWTCMTAMMWATAAGCTWCTATTTARRAAAAAAAAAAAAAAAAAAAMTTGGCGAGAACATTTAGAAATAAAATTTGCTGCTTATTGAGAATCTAAATTTATCCAACACTCAAGTCTAAAAGTTCATGGGAAACCACTTGTAAGTTTTTAATTGGTTCTCACTCTTAATTGAGTTAGAAATACTGCAAAGAAAACCTCTTGGGTTTTTCTCAGGCCATAGCTTAATATAAAAAAGTAAATAAAATGGGATAACAAAATTCAAGTCTTTGAAACCTTAAAAGGTTTTAGCTTATTTCATCCAAAATTAAGTGTAAATAGTTACATAAATGTAAAAGATATCACTAGGGCATGCTAATCCTAATGCTGGATTGACATCCAAATGTTCTTTTTTATCTGTCATCCATCTAGTTATTCTTTACCTATGTCTTTTTCTTTTAAAACTGCAGTCCTATTACTTCACAGACCTCATAGGAATTCTTACATCTGTATCACCAAGATGAGAGTTTGAACCTGCCTTTCTAAAAACTTAAAGTTAGTACTAATTTTGAATTTCTATTCAGTGGTTCTTCAACCAGTTCATGTTCTATTTAATCTTAAGAAAAAGGCAAATACTTCTAGCACAGTAATGCATTTTTCTAGTCTTCATGTTGATAATTTTTTTTCTAGACAAGAACCTGTAGTGTCTGTGAAAGGCATAGAAAGAATGATAGGTAGTGCCCAAGGAGCTATACATAGCTGTAAAGGAGCTATACGTAGCTGGCGGCCATGTGGCAGATTTGCCTAGAGAAAGAACCTAGAATCCAGACCTGGAGAACTGCTTCCTTGTTGAGCCTGAGGAAGGCAGAGCCTGTAGTGGTAATGTGAGCCCAAAGGTCATTTTAAGTATATGAAGTTTTTCTATAAACTACTTCTTAGTGCAATTAATTCCATTCATAAAGGTAATAATCATAGTTAAAATATTATTCCTAACCTGTGTACAGTCTTTTAGTATCTGATTTGCTGAATCTTGATGGTGTCCAGTTCACTTAGTTCTAAAATTCCTGTGGCCTCCATTTAAGTATTTAATTAATGCTAACTGTTGCACTAAATAGTTAATTAGTTGAAAAAAAAAAAAGAAAAAAGAAAAGTGGCTAGATAAGTAGCTTTGTCAGTCCATAATTCCTGCAGACAAATGTTTCTGTTCTGTGAGATCAGATACATATAAGACCATGTCTGGTCTTATAACTAACTGAGTTAGAATTCTGTCTCTGAACATACTATTTTCAAAATATTTGTATTGCCTTTTATATTTGCACAGTTTTATTTTCCAAATGCCAGTAATATCCTTTTCTCCAAGGGTTTTAAAACATTTTAGACTTTAATTGTTAAGCAGTAAATGACTTATGCCTAACAAGAAATTCAGATTATGCTAATAGCAAGAATTGAATAAATCATCTGGATGAAAAAGTATTTTCACAAATTTACAGTTCCTCTGCTTGAGAGGTGTTTCTGATTAATAAAGTTATTTAAGTGGTTGCCAGTCTTCAAGATTTTATCAACTGTAGAAAATTAGGCCGAAAGGGTTCTTTTTAGCAGAAAAATTTTAAAATAAGTTTCAGCCTAAGGTATTCTCTTTAACTTGATTTTCATATTTTAATGCCCTCAACTTGCTTCTCTCATATTTGATGTCAAAATTGAGGCCATGGTTAAGCCAGAAATTCAAAACACCATTCTATTACTCTAATTGGTTTCTTGTCAACCATCAGAGTCTTACAAATGTGAACAAGGTCAAGCTGCCTAGGTTTGCACGGCCTAAATTGTATTTGATGTGTTTTGGATCGCTTCTTTCACCTATCTGATTTTGTTCTTTGCAGATGTAACTCCTGTAATTTCCTCATGGCAGTGCTGAAAATACTTGGGCTTGTTCCAGCTGATCTTAAATCAGTGGGGTTCTTTTAGCAGCTTTGAAGTAGACTGTAAACATAAATGATGCCACATCTGCTTGAAATCTATGTTACTCTGTTGATTTTACTAGACGCAAGCTGCTCAGTTTACAATGTGAAATGGAGATTATTGATGTATCTATATGTTTCTGAGAAGCATCAAATCAGCATTTTCTGCAAGGTCATTATAACGTCATTGTAACTTCAGTCTTAATTTAACTTTTCAGTACCTCACACTTATAGCAAAAAAGATAGATATTTTCATCAGTCCATGCAAAAGATTTATTTTTATCTGTATTAGTATCTTAAGTGTTCTTCCGAACAGCTCCTTATGTTATTAACAAAGCTGTCCTCTACATCTCACATGTCTGGAGACTAACAACGGAAGCCTTGAAGGAGCCCGGACCTTCCTCCTAGATTCCTGTGCAGGTTACCCACAACTTTTCTTAGAAATCCTTTGAAATGAGACATGAGCATGACAGTCAAAGAAAACAGACTTTCTTTTTCATGTTTTCTAGTTGCAGTTATTCTTTTGATAGTGTAAAATGAACTATATTTAAAAGAAAGAGAGCGTCCTTTATGATGTTAGGAATTCTTGTCTTGTAGCATCTTTTCTTCTCGTTTATAAAGATCTTCTGTAGGTCAGTATGCATTGATGATACCAAAAAAAAAGTTGAAGAGCAAGAATATTCAGCATCAGCCTACGTATCATCCAAAGAGATTTTATATAGATATAGATATAGATATACACCTAGATTTCTGCCATCTACTTTTATGTAATTCTAGTTTTAGGAGTCCTTCCAAGTTAGATTTCTGTTTTTCCCAAGTAGTCGGTTGAGAGCGGTAGGTTGCGCAAAATGCTTTCCAAAGTTCCTCCCTTCTGGAGTCTGTAGCAGAGAAGATTAAATTGTTTCTTCACACTGTCATTGTAATGTCAGTTATCTGGCAGTACTTCAGGATGGCCTCCATACATGAATGCTCTGCTCTTGCATTTCAGAAACAAGCACGTGTTCTTTTTTTTTTTCCTCCATGACCTACTCAATTAAGCAAGGAGACCTAGTTGAGTTGTATTAACCAGAGCTGCCAAACTAAAAAATGAACTCAAGCTGGGGATCACCACCACTCTGAGTGAAGAATGGAAAACAAAAGAAAAGATATAATTAATAGTAACATAAATTCATAACTACTTCAGTAACAATCATTAACTTAGGATACTAGTTTTTGTTGCTTGTTTAGACACATTTGAACAACCTGTTTATTTTGTCACTGCCTTTTTTGGGCATGGGGGTTACTAAAACAAATGATGGGTAAAATAAAGAAAAAAACCTCATTATTCTTTCTATTCAGAGAATTGTGTCCAAACCTTTCCTTCAGATTAATGAAACACCCTTCACATTATTCTTCTTTTAATCAGTTTAGAAATATTCTTGGCAAACAAAGAAGTAGAAAGCATTTACCTAAAAAGAAAACTTCCTGACCTGAAGAAAATACAGATTTAAAAAACAGTTATTTCTTAAAATTACTGAAGTGTATTTGCAATATATATCTAAACCTGAGGAATTCAGATAGCCTCTAATATCTTATTTTTAACATTGTGTGATATGACGAAAACACATGTGTGTTCCTCTCCTGAGGCTGATATTAGAATTAAGCCTAAATGTTATTCACTTATATTTTAAAAATGCCATTTTTTAAACATAAGAGTTTTCTACTAATAACTGGACTCCAACAGCCAAATGAACACAATATTTAACATGAAACTCAGCAGTTTCACATTAATAGATAGTGGCTGACTGTATGAAGCTTGGACATTATTGATTACAGTTCCAATGAGATGTACTAACTTTAAAGCAGTGTACAAGCAACATGTGCAGGCAAGCCAAATGCAGAACTGGAACTTTATCTAAACAAAGTTGATTTCAAAAGTCTCTAATGTAAATAACCTGCTGGGTGGTCCTTTGGACTGTCAGCAATCATTTTCTGTAGTGTAAACAGAGCTGTCAACCAGGATTTCTGTCACAAAGATAAAAAGTTATTACTCCCTCGTAAAGTCTAAGCTGTTTGTAAAGTTATGCACTTCCATAATAGATGGAGAGTTCCTTTCTGGATGTTAATCAAGTAATTTGTAAGCTGCTGTGGACACGAGAATAGATGGTTTTCTATCTAACAATATAGACTGGAAAATAAGTATAACTTTGGTAAAATTAGCAGAATAATAAGCCTTAAAATCTTGACCTGTCTAAATAAACACATAACATCAATAGTTTCACTGTGTTTGTTTCACCTGCAGTTTTCTGCAGGTAGAAAAAACTAAATAAAAATATAGGTAATGAACACAATTTCTGATGAAAATATGACTTCTTTTTGAGGCTGCTGCTTGAATTAAAAATACAAACATGATTAGTTTAAGTGATCTGACGTATTAGTTGGTCATAGGCACTTATACAATGGCTTTAAGATTTAAGACCCATAATCTGATTCAGATTTTTCAAAGGAGTATTACTACAGTGCCTGTCTATACTTAGTTCAATTATAGCCAAGCAATTGCAGCATCTCTACAAATCTGATCTGGTGTTCCTAGGAATAAAATGAATTATGTAGCACTGTTTTCTGTATCAGTAGTCACATTTTGATCCTATATCCATTGCAACGTGCATGAGCACTGCACTGGCTTCAGTAGAAACAGGATAGTCTTTTTGGACAACAGAACACATCAAAGTTTATTTATTTCCAATACTTGCTGGAAAATACTTTTTTTCAATAAATTTCCTGGAAGAAAATATTTTTTTTTCAGATTCCTCTCAGGGCTTCTTTCAAATTTCCTTCTGGAAATGGATCTTCAGGTGTGTATGTCTTCTTTCTGCAATTTTCATGTGGACTGCTCAAAGGCTTGTGAGTTTCACACTTTAGTGAACCACCTAAATGTATTCTTTCTATACAGGTATTCTCTTTGTTCCTAAAGAACTGAATAGACATTTTACTTTCCATGGTAGAGTAATCCTTTTCAAACTGTATTTACACATGCTTATGCAGTTCAATGAAAGGTAGGTAGAATCTATCAGTTGAAAATATTAAAAATGTAGTTGATCTCTCTTGGTCTTGAATCTGTAATATCTTCACTAGTGATACTTAGAATGAACAAAGAAAATGGAATTCTTCATGCGCAGTATGACCTCAATACTGAAAGTCAAAGGAGACTGTAAATTCTAATGTGATAAATAAAAATAGTGGAAAGCATTTTAAAATTGTCAGGGCTCCTAGTGAGCCCTGATGTGATGCTCTCACATCATCTGGTAATACCACCACAGTTCTTTTAATCTTAAGATATATCTCATGGTTGCACTTTCCTGTTTTCAGGCAAGATAACAAGAGATCAGCTGTATTTCACATACATTAAAAAAAAAAAAAGCCTTTATCTAAGATCCTGTGACCAGCGATTACCAGCAAATTATCTTTCTTCCAGCACAATGTATTACTTAGTCATTTGGAGATACACTGGAAATCTGGTGAAGTTTTATGGCTGTATCTTACCTAAATATTTATTCTTTGCTTGTAAATTCTGAAAATTCTGTGTAACATTCTCTTTTGTGCTTGTCAAATCATGTAGCTGCCATTTTTATGTTTATTTTCCCCACCTTTTTCATTATATCCCCATTTCCTCTCAAGCAGCTGCTAAGGACTCTCTGCATCTTCGTTTCTTCAAGGAATTTTATATGATCCTTTGACACGTGCACTCTTGTCTTGGAAAAACAGCTGTGCAATGTGGCTGGCACCCTGAAACATCTTCCCATTTCAGCCTAGCACTAATAATTAACTCTCTTAAGTTGCTTACCCTAACATGTCTTGATGTCTCCATCACTTTTTCATTTTTCTCACTGCAAACCTTTCAGTTTTCATAATTGTATAAAATTGTGTTTTAAACAGGTCCTTATTTCAGTAAATGAGGACAGTAGAGGCTTGGGTGTGGGAAGCTCTACACGCCTTTTTTCATACAGGTTTCTTAAGGTACAAAACAAGGAGCCTGTTCTGAAGAGAAACCAAACCTGTGCAGGTACCGCTCAAATGACAGGGGCCTTCATAAAAATGTTGAGAAGAATCTATTGCAAGACCTTGAACAGGCACAGAACCACTCTAAGTTTTGTGCACAAGAACTGCAATGGGATCTCTGCTTTGCAAACCTCTTGAATGTACATTAGAGAAATTACTATGAATTTCTACTATTTATGTGGGGAAGAAGAATGTGTTAGTTAATGTTTATTCACATTTACTTCTCCCACCTCATGAATTTTGCTTCCATCAGGTTAATCGCTATACAACTATAATTTAACATGCTATAAACATGCTAACCATCCACAGATCTTTTTTCTTTCCATTACATTTTCACCTGAGCTCCACCCTAGAGCTGTACACATACCACACACAGATCTAACTAGCTCAAATGATGCCAGCAGAGGCTATCCCTGCATAAATACTGAGAAATGTATGAAGGTCACTGTTCCAATTTCTGGGTCCTCATACAGGATGTGGTAGTTCCTGATAACATAGTATTTTGTTTTCTTTTTTTTTTTCCTAGATATTTTGAATCAGAACTGTGATTTTTCTTTTTGACAAAAGTAATTTTTAATAGGATGGACTTTTTAACAAAATGCTCCCTTTTATAAGAACTGACATTTTTAAATTCTAAAATAGGAAGCATTTAAGTTTACAATTGCTTTTTTATGTGGAAAAAAAAAAGATAATTTAAACAAAAATACAGAAAAAAATACTTCATTTTATTTCAGTTTTTCTAGATCCCTGAGACTTTTCTTCTACATTTCCTAGCCTCTTGGCATTTTAAAGTTTAGCTCCCCATCTGTGAAGTAGTTTTGTCATTCCATAGTCTTTCAGTCATTTTCATACATAATGCTGTAAGATTTTTATTTATGCTTTCAGAGACCTTTGCAGAGACAAAAGTTAACTACTTTTAAATAAAAAGGGATCAAAATCCCTACAGTGGAGTGGGAGTATCAGAGGTAGAGAAAGATTTAAATATGCTTTTTATATTTTCTTTTTTCTGTTTATCTGGCATCCTTTTTCTTTCTCTGTCACTGCAACAATCAACTAATTGCCTCTAGTCAAGAGAATGCAAACTTCTCCCTCTACACCACTGTTCAGATGTGTCAGATTTGAGTGTTAAAGGAAAGGTACACTGAAGATAGCTGAAATTGCAATTGTAGAGAAAGACTCTTTTAAATCATGCTCTTTGCTGTCTTTTTTATAAATATTCATTGTATCTATTAAATTAGCAACAAAAGATATTACTGTTGTTTTTACTATAAAGATATTAAGTACATAATAAAAGGGGACCTTGACAAGCTAAGTGCAGATTTTTTCATTAGTTCCTTTGTTTCTGTATATATGTGTTTGAGGAAGAGGCAATGGAGGACTGAACCTCTTTGATTAGATTATATTGAGTCTTTCTCTTGGCATCATTATTATATTATTAGCTGAGATTTATTTTCATAACTGTGCTTTTACCACATCTGTAAGAAACAGAAGAGTCTGCTTTGAAGTTCAGGATTATGCTGTGCTGGGAATATTACTAGAAATTGGCTAAAATACATCAAAAAAAAGAAAAAAGAAAAGCAAAGCGACTAAGCATGAGTGTGTTAAGGCTGAGCAGAGTAAAAGACATCAGTAAAAGGCATCATTGTGAGTCTGATCCTCTAATCTTCCCTTCCACTGCCTCATGCGGCATCATTGATTTACTCGCATGAACAGGGCTTGAACAATCAAGACTCTAATTTGACACTTTTAGAGACATTGGCATCATTTCCTTAAGTCTCTTGTAAGATCTAATTATGATCTGATTCAGAAGAGAAAATTCGGAAGACTGAATTCCCTATATAGTCACTGGAGAGAGGTAAGTGCTTCTTGTGGGGGCCGCTTAGAGTAAGTAAGATGTCTAAAACAGGCAGGGTGAATAGTTCTCTGTTTGCGAAATAAAACCATTACCATGTGATTCTTGGAAAGTTAGCTGGACTTGGGTGCATGTTAAGATTAGTCAAAGAAAGATAAACTTCTGGTGGAGTTCTCACTACTTTCATTTGGAATGTTAATGGCCCAAATTAAACACTGTAGAGTACTCCAAATACCAGAGCAATGAAAAAACTCTACAGCAATTATATCAACATTTGGAATATCCGTATTTTTTCAAGGATCTTAATTTCAAAGTAACAGAGCCATAGTATTATTACACACCCACAAAATAATCAAAGCTGTATCTTAGAGAAGACTTGCCATGTCGGGTAACCCCAGCTGTCCTAAGCATCCATCACTCCGATAGCAACCCTTTGGCCCTTTTATATTTTCATAATTACATTCATGTTATTAAAAAGAGCAAGAACGTGGGAAAGGAAAAAACATTTAAAAAAAGCACCAGAACTGTGGGAACATGAACAGGGGAAGAGCAGTGAACTTCATAACTCTCCTTTGCAACAATATGAACTCTATGAAAGATTCTGTCATGTACATACTGATTTTATCTAGAAAGTCACCAATTGCCTGAGCACCTGCCTGGCTTATGCTAAAGCCAACAGGAGCCACAGAAATAGCTCTGTCTCAGAGACTCTAAAAATGGCCATAGTTTTATTCTTAGAGGGTCTGAGGCCAACAGAAAACCAGGCCAAGCAAAAGTATCTCATAGTTTGCCAAGTTTGGGTTTTGGCTGTTTGCTGATGGAAGCAATTCTCATGTATACAGATATTACATGAAAGTAGCCTATCTGCTCCTAGAAGGATCTGTCTTGAAACATATAATTGTAGAAACTACTTATACTACATGAATGATGAATCTGGAATATGAATTTTGAATTTCTCATTGCAGAAGACATACAAGGAAGAAATTACTTGTTTTGTTTTTGGCTACTTTTCCACTATGGTCTTAGTAAGTGCAAAAATATGAAAAGAAAAAAAATGTAAACTAGATTAGAGTATCTCATATGCTAGGAGGGCTTGACCCTTTTTCTCTTAAAACTGTTAGAACCTTATTACTAATTTTAAGGAGCTTTATATTCAATACCATTCTTTTAAGGAATGAACTGCCTCACTGAAGAGTTTTTCATTTGAAAATTAAAATTTGAGGAGTTTGAGGGTAAAGGAAAGGGCATCAGATTTATGGAGTTGTAAGCCAATGTGTCGCCATCCATAGAGTTAGAGCAGTCACAGCCCCAGACAAGTCACAAATGAAGATACCGTCAATGTCAGCAACACTAGTGGGCTCTACATTAGCTCAAAAGTACAGGCTCAGCCCATGTTTACCAACCTTTTATCTTTTGTTCTTTTTTAGGTGTTTGTTCCTTATACTTCGAATGTTCTAAATTAAATTATTAGCATTTAAACAACATAAGAAAGTAATCTCAGGTAACATGTCTGTAGTTTTTGGTAGAAAAACTTTCCTTCTTATAGGTTATTAACAGCTGCCATAAGCACTGGTTAGAGCAGTCGTACCAGCTATAATGGAATTAGCAGTTAAGTAAAAAACATTCACTTGTTGTGAAGAAATGTATTAACAGTGGAACATGCAAATCTGGAATTGTGGCTATGTGTCTGTCTCTGATGTTTGTGGTTTCATCCCATTCACTTTCCTGGGTTTTTTTCATCACTTCTGGTAGAACCACTTGCTTCCTTGGAGATTCAATGGGAAATACTGAGTTAAACCAATGAAAAAAAATGTTTTCGATGAGAAGAAAATAATCTGTTATTGTTACTTTTCCTCTTATATAATTCTTTAGCAAACTACTCTGGTTGCATAGTATATACTTAAGTAACTACTATTCCTTGTATGTTCAAATTTTTCGTAATGCTATAATTACTGAAAATTGAGATAATTCATTTATTCACATGACTTGGTAGTCCTTTTGGTAAATTTGTATGGTGTTCAAAATGGTGAGATTATTTTAATAATAGGCTTATGAATTCTGTACTTCTCCAGCTCATTAGCTGTATCTGTTCTTCAAATTTACCAGGGAAATAATACACAGAAAGAAAGAAGTCTTCATAAGTGAAGGAAATTTTGTGTATAGTTTGGCTGAAGGTCAAAAATGCAGAAGTCTCATGGCTCGGTTCATTTCAGTGGATTTCATGTTATCCAGCAGTCTAAACTTTATGAACACACAGTGGCAGTCAGTAGACTTGTTAGTAGCAAGATCACTTGTCTTTTGATAAATGAAGCTTCTTGTTATCCAGTTGAGTTAATAAACAATTACAAAAGCATTTTTATTCAGTGTTACATTGACAAAAGCGAAATCATTGAAATTGAAAGTCTAAATTAGGGAGAAATCTCACATCTTCACAACTATGTATTCATATATTGCATTTACAATAGGATATCTGGGTTGGGATTTATTTTATTTTATTTGACACTTTTCCTTTAATTTTTATTCTGTAACTTTTCTTTATCTTTTAACCTACCATTTATAAATGACATTTTACACAAGAACTAATAAAATGATGACTTCTTGCTTTGTCATAAAGTCATGTAGCTACTAATGAGAAAGGTTCACTGAGAGTAGAGATGGGTGCGTTTTTCACTGTTTTTTAAAATATTAGTGGCCTTTTTGGAACTTTGGGTTTTATCATGCATTCTAGCAAATGTCCGACACAGAAAACAATTATTGAAGAAATGTATCTTGCTCCCACTAAAATCAAAGGGACTATTTCCACTGAGAAGAAAAGAACCTAAAGTGAGGGGGGTTGGACAGCACCACTGTCAGTCTTAAAAGCTCACTCTGGTTCTGTAGAGCTCAAAAGTATACAGACAAATTCTATTCCCTTCTGGAAGTATGTTTAATGTATGTTTAAGTCACACTGGACTCTAACAAATGCCTAAGTTCTATAGACACTTTTTTGATACACTAAGGCCTAAATTAAGTATCTAAAAAAAAATTCAGGTCTTGCATTTTTTTCATCTGTATTTGAAATATGAGGAAAATAATAAAAATAGGTGGGCAATTTTGAAGAAAATAGAGTAGAAGAAATAGCAAAATTTAGCAAAAGAAATCATTAATGCTTTCCTATTTCTAGGTCTTTAAAAACAAAAATCTCTCAAATTATGAAGGCAGGAAAGATGAAAAAACAGTTCAAAAATGAGTAAGGAATATGAGCAAAGAAATTAACAAAAACAAGTAACTGTGAGCCAGGCTATGAGAATGGTGTGCTGATAAAATTGACAAGAAGATGCTAACAGAGACGGGATGGGAATAGTCATCAGCTTTTGTTCTATCTCCTTTTACATATTTCTGTGTCAATTATGGTACCAGCCTAAAGAAATTACTGACTGTCCTCACTTTTACTTTCTGTAAATAAAGTTTATTACCAGATTGAGCAATGCCAGCTTGATCATACACCATGTTCACAGTTGGGAGTGTCTGCAAAGAGAAAAGAAAGAGGTAGCTTTATCAGATTGCTTTTCACAGCAGCTTTTTTCCCCAGGTCCAGTGTGATTCTATGGGAACTACTAGGTGTTCAGCACCGCTGAAAGATTTGGGGTGAAATCATGGCCAATGGGAATTCTGCCATTCACTTCAAAAGTGTAAGACTTCATCCTAGATTTTATTTGTCTGGAAAGAACTTGCTTATTTTTCTTTCTTTCTTTTTTTCTTTTTTTATGCACAAACTGTCAACGTTGCATGAAACAAACCTGCTTGATTTCCAGGGAGCCTTTCAAAATCAGGGTGACTGCCAAAATTGCAAATCCAATTTGTTCACAGATTGACCAGTGTGTGATCATACCAATTATATTTGACACATGTCAAGTGGAAGAATCAAACCTCCCCCTTTTTGGATCACATATAAACACTTTAAAAAAATAAACTCCTGACATAATTAGCTGCTGAAATGCTTGGCAGGTTGCCATTGAAAAAAATCCCCACCAGAAGAAAAAAACAAAACGCCTCCCTTGATTCTTCCTGGGCTTGCTCCTCAATAAGCTACTCGGGCCCCTTCCCATGCACCTGCACTGATTAGTGTAATCCTCCTCACTGCCTGTGGGTATCCCCAATAACTAGTTTTCCCACAGACAAAGTCCAGGAGCTGTGTTATCCATCAGAGCAGAAAGACATGGCAAGAACCTTTCTCTCCCACTCCACTCTGCACAATCTGCTGTTTAAGCCCAGCTATAAGCTGAACGTGTGCAGCAGTGTTCATTGGCCTTCAGTAACTTTCTTACTGAAATACGATGAGGGATTTTTTCAGTACATGGTGAAAAACGTATGGCCTTGCTGAGTTGTCTGAAACCCTGCAGAGGAGTCCTTTTTTTAGTAAACTTCTGCTGTTTGTTTCAAAAAGATTCTTCTTTTTGCTGCTATCTTTAAACACAAATGCATCTCTTGTTTATTCTTTTTCTTTTATTTTCCTTTCTAGACATTTTTAGGACAATAGCTATGGAACACAGGCTCATGTGGTAAACTCACATTTTGGAGTATAACTTGATGAGAAAAATAATGTATCGTTGGACTGTTTAGCTTAGGTTTTTCTTGGCAGTCAGAACCATGGGGACCTTTCACTTCTTAATCTTTAAAAGATATTACCTCCAAAACTAATACATAGTCCCTTAGTGCTATAACTAACTTCCCCAGCATGCAATTCTTTTACACAGTTTCTATAATTTTGAGCCTCAAGAGCAGTCTGGATTTTGACCCAATCCTCTGTGCTTCTCAACCTTCTGTTTTTTAACAAAGTTCGTAAGTGCCAATGGTCCTTGTGTGCCAACTCAATTAATTAAAATATTAAATCAGACCCAACTCATGACTAATCTCTATCTTCCTAGTAGGCAATTCTTTTCTGATCATCACTTTCCATTTTCCTCATCTTCTCCATCTTAATTAAATTCCCGTGTAGAAATTTATTAAAGTTTTATCAGGTGCTTTAACAGAGTCCAGATAGATTGGTTTGGTTCATCACGTTTACTCATGAAAGCTACCAGAAGAGTTTGGCATGATCTATATTTGGTGAGTATTGTTGCATTTCTTCCACTTTCATTTCAGAAATGTTCTGAAATCTTGAATATCATGTATACTGACTAATGGGTCTTTAGACGGCAGCTTCATGTTTTTCTTTTATTAAATATAGATACTAAGTTTATTATTGTCTATCAAAAACTATCACAGTCAGTGTGATGGATGTATTTATAACAGTTTGTACTAGACTTGCAACTTCTTGTTCCATTTTTTCCATTGTTAGGGGCTCCACTGACTTAACTGTGGTGAACTATTTAAGGCTGTTTATGTTTATATCCATAAATTGTTCTCCCCATTTTCTAAACATTTTTCCATTGAAAACTGATGAATTACTTTTTTTAGGAATAGAGAAAAAGGGAAAATAAACATCTGAATGTATGTGGACTTACTTCATCTTTTTTATTTGTATGAGATTGCTACCCAAAAACCTCACTTGTAAGGTTGCATGAGGAGAATGCTCGTACAACAACCAAGCAGCGCCCACAAGGTCATGTGAACCCTAACACGAGCTTTATGGAAATAGTTTCCAGTTGAGTAGGCTTGATAACTAGTAAGATAGTGAGGTCTCCTGCACTCCTGTTCATTTAAGTAAAAGAACCATCGCAAAGCTAGCAGATTTAAAACTCATTATCATTATTAGCAAAAGTTAATAATGAGAGTTTTGGTTGGTTGGTTTACTTCTCTTTTGTTTTACAATCCAGTGAAACAATCCCCACTTGTGCGTATGACATTGAGCCACTCTGCCTTCCTTTATAAACCTGTAATTCTGGATGTCTGTAGATCAGCCTTTCAGATCTGTTCTGGACAGAAACTTGGCTTTTAGACTCCACTTAGAAGAGAATGGTTTTCTTTTCTTCCTGCATTTGACAAAAGTGGATTTGATAGTGTGTAAGCTACACCATCAGAATGTAGTAAATAAATAAACAGCACATAAAGGAGATATTATTAGTCTTCGCTGGTTTGTTTACCTTGTTCTAACTCAAAAGATATCAGCTTCAAGCATAGTTGTTTCAGACACTTGGCCGCATACTGAGTTCTCCCCTCCTGCCGCCCTCCCTGAGGACAAGGAATGTAAACCAAGAGCACTGCAGAAATGGGAATTATACTGAAACAACAGAAATAGGGAAGGAAAAAGCACCGGAACCATGTTGGAGCGCCTCCATGTCACACATTTCTGGGGATACTTCACCAGTACCCTATGAGTACAAGGGGTGGTGAGGACAGCACAGACAACAGTTACACTCAACCCAAATGTGAAGTTCTGGGCAAGAACAGCCAAATCTCCCATCCTGTGAGGCAAACCATAGCAAGGCTCCCTTGCATTTTTGTTCTCAAAGCTTTTTTGAGGACTCAGGGAAATGCATATCACAGAGAAAGCAGAGTGCATGTGGTTCCCTCACTTCTCTTGAATTCCATCCGATGCATATTCCCTCCATCAAAGCAGGCCAAAACAGGCCACAGCTACTGTGGCATTGGGTTTGGAAAATGTTTATTTATGTGAACAGCAGCTTGCATAATCTGATTGAGTTTGCAGGCTGGTGTGCAAACCCATTTATCTACAGATTCTAGAATTACTCTCTCTTCTATTAAACCTGAAGACAGTCGAGTTATGAGGAGCATAAAAGTTTTCAGAAAGCACTTTCAACTTAAACTTCCTCCCTTCCTCCACATTCCCTGTTCCTTTCCACAACGGACCAGGAATCCAAGTTTTGGAAAGTTAGTGAGGGACAAAAAATGGTTGTGGAAAAAATCAGTTGCTCTCTCCCTGCCCACATGAAATCTACCACTTCAATTGCCCATGGAAGAAAACACTGTCCGTTCTTAACTACAGAGTCATTCAATAGTCTTAGAGGAAAAGTTTTACTGTAGAAGTGTGGAGAAAATAAACAGCCTCTCCCCCTTCCTCCTCCCTGTAAGTACCACACTAAAGCATTTGGGCTGGGGCAGCCGTCCCGCTTCGACGTCTGCGTTCCCTCCAGAGCTGCACAGGGAGGTGGACATCTCTGGAGGGCAATTCTTCAGCTTCACAGCATCTACGAGCCATTAGGTTCTTAATTCAGTTGATGGTTAAACTAAGGATGAGAACGAATTGAGACCACAATTTAATGAAAATAAAGGTGTGAGAAAGACTTCCATAAAATAAGAAATCTGCTTAGTGAAAATAAAAGACTTCAGCTACTTTAAAATAAATATGGCATTTACAATATTTGCCTCTTATGATTGCAAGATTAAGGAAGCATACAGTATTGGTGTCGGATCAGTGTACCCTACCCACACTAATGCTATATATGCTTCTTTTTTTCCCATTCCGAGAAATTCTCTTGTTAAAATGTAGGGGAAGAAGAGAAAAATCTGTAATTGTCTTGTACATCTTGTCATCCATTTATCTCAAATTAAAGAAAAATCTCTAATGCTGTTTAATGGAAAAAAAAAAGAAATTTTCTTGTTCAAGTGTGAGGTTTCTATGGGATGCACAGAGTGTGTGGAGTTCAGCAAATAGTTGTGCAGCTCTAACAGTTAAAAGGGCTGATGAACTGGATTGCAAATACATTTTTTCTTCTAAATCAATCAGAGGATCTATAGGATTGTCTTAGATTAAGATTTGGTTTTTGATTACTATAAATATTGTATTCTCTAACAAATGCATAAGGTTGGATCCCAATCCTGTACTCTCTTTTTTGTGCCTTAGTGACATGGTGTCATGATGAGGGTGCTGACAACACCTGACAAAAGCAGCCTAATGTTGTCTCTTTTCTCCGTGTTCCTGATGCATAGGGTGGGCTGACTGAGTTAAAAAAGACTGGCTGGAAACTGCCCAATATGGCACCTGTGGAAAAGACTAGAGAGGCAGCAGTGAGGTGTAGCCTGAACATCAGTGGATGTTCAGCCAGTGCAAGTTGGGTGCAGGTACCTGTGCTCTTGACAAGCCGCAGGTGCAGCTGGCATATATGGCCCAGGCTTGACGCGGCTGCAGAGCTGTGCATTACATACGTACACCAGCTGTACGTTAGCTCCTGCTAATGCAAACTGCAGCTGATGAGGTCCCTGGATAAATTAAAACATGATGAGCTCCAGTAGCCTGGAGCCACCAGGGACTCGTCCCTCTGAAGGGGTTCGCAGCCCAGGCTGACGGCTGCCTTTCTGCTGACTCATGCACGTTCTCCTCGTGCAATACCTGCGTAAACTCCAGCTTGCCAGTGACTGCAACACAGGCGTATCTCCACAGTCTCATCTTTGGGGCCAGGTATCACTGATTCAGAACACAAGTCGGATGGTACAGATGTTAATAACTGTCTGCTGAATATTTTCAGATTAATCATAGAATCATAGAATGGCTAGGGTTGGAAGGGACCTGTAGAGGTCATCTAGTCCAACCCCCCTGCACATGCAGGGTCTTCTAGAGCATGTGGCACAGGGTGATGTCCAGGCGGGTTTTGAAGATCTCCAGAGAAGGAGACTCCACCACCTCTCTGGGCAGCCTGTTCCAGGGCTCTGTCACCCTCACTGTTAAGAAATTCTTTCTCAAGTTCCTGTGGAACTTTTGGTGCCTCAATTTGTGGCCGTTTCCCCTAGTTCTATCACTGGCCACCACTGAGAAGAGGCCAGCCCCCTCCTCCTCACTCCCTGTCTTGAGATATTTATATACATTAATCAGATCCCCTCTCAGTCTTCTCTTCTGCAGGCTGAAGAGGCCCAGCTCTCTCAGCCTTTGCTCATAGGGCAGATGTTCCAGGCCCCTAATCATCTTCGTGGCCCTGCGCTGGACTCTCTCTAGCAGCTCCACGTCCCTCCTGCACTGGGGAGCCCAGAACTGCACGCAGTACTCGAGGTGCGGCCTCACCAGGGCTGAGTAGAGGGGCAGAATCACCTCCCTCGACCTGCTGGAGACGCTCTGCTTAATGCATCCCAGGATCCCATTGGCCTTCTTGGCCACGAGGGCACACTGCTGCCTCATTGTCAACTTGTTGTCCACCATGACGCCCAGGTCCCTCTCTGCAGAGCTGCTCTCCAGGAGGTCGGTCCCCAGCCTGTAGGCATGTCTAGGGTTATTCCTCCCCAGGTGCAGGACCCTGCACTTGCCCTTGTTGAACTTCATGAGGTTACTCGCTGCCCAGCTGTCCAGTCTGTCCAGGTCCCTCTGGATGGCAGCGCAGCCCTCAGGGCTGTCAGCTATTCCTCCCAGCTTAGTATCATCAGCAAACTTGCTGAGGGAGCACTCCATCCCTTCATCTAGGTCGTTAATGAATAAATTGAACAGGACCGGACCAAGGACTGACCCCTGGGGGACACCACTATCCACAGGCCTCCAGCTGGACTCGGCACCGCYGATTATTACTCTCTGGGCCCTGTCATTTAGCCAGTTCCTAATCCACCTCACTGTCCACTCATCTAACCCACTCTTCTGGAGCTTGCCCAGGAGGATGCCGTGAGGGACGGTGTCAAAAGCCTTGCTGAAGTCCAGATAGATCACATCCATCGCTCTGCCCTCATCTATCCATCTATTCACCCCATCGTAGAAGGCTATCAGGTTAGTCAAGCATGAGCTCCCCTTGGTGAACCCATGCTGCCTACTCCTGAGCACCTTCTTCTCCTTCATGTGCCTGGAAACAGCAGTCAGGATGACCTGCTCCAATAATGTTTATTCAAACATCTCAGCAAATGGTGGATGGTAATGTATTTGGTAGATAAATGGAGGACGTAAAGGCCATTGCAAGCTATTGAAAAAAAAAGAAACAGTCTTTAAGTTTCTCAAAAATGGACTAAATATTTTAGTATGTAGTGGTACTTAGATTAGCTTTCAAAGATGTGTTTAAATGCATCTTGTTAGTCCTAACTATACGAAAACAGTTACTCAGGAATCTTCCATACTTGGTAGATGCATGTGTTTCTGCATTTTCAGCTGGAAATCTATGTTGTTACTTTTACGATTGCTGATCATGAATATTTGTGAAGAAGAATAAAATATATATTTATTTTATTAGAGATTTATCACAAGAATCTTTCATGCTTCTTAATGCAAATATTTTTCTCCAACTGTGTTCTTGCTTACTTTTGAACTTGTCATTTTTCATTATGTTTTTCTGTAATAATCACCTAGTTAAGATATTTGTTCCTTAATTTTTTTTTAAGTTCTGAAATCTAGTTAATTTGTCACTATTTTAGAAATTAAGTATGTCTGAATATATAATTAATAACTTGGTTTTGTGACTGACCTCTGAAATATGGATTGAGGAAAGTTCACAGTCAGCCTGAAGTACTTATTAATTTGGAGGTAGGAATGTTCCATAATTTTTAAAATTCACTTTTAATGAATCTTCACATGAATCCAACTCAAAGCAGTTTTTTAAAATATACATATTTTATCTTAATCGCATTTTTCAGAGGGAATCACAACTTTAATTCATCACTAACGTGGCATTCTAAGTGCTATCTTGCTGAAACAACACCATGCAGATTGCTTCAGGATAAGTGTCCTTTTAAGACAAGAGATTCATGCTCCCATCAGCGATGGGGGTAATGAGACCAGAATCTCTATCTCATCAGGCAGCCAAGAGCAGGACTGACAGCCAGCTTGCCCTCATTGCCTTAGGGCCACAGAAGCAGCTACCTCTGTCACACGGCATTTGCTTGCTGATTAGAAGTTGAAGTCTTTGCCTAGAACTCAAGTAGGCTGAACAGAGCTTATAAGGAATAAGATCACTCGTTTTCATGGTCTTTGAAACACTTTAACGATCAGAAGCAGATTGCAAGTCCAGGAGGAAATAGTCTTTATAAGGAAGACTGAAAATTAAATATTTTTCAGTGAAAATGGCAGTGGCCTTATAGCTTTGAAGTCTCTGGGTTGAACAGAGATTCACAGATGGAATCAGGCTCCCTTGCTTTCAGCTGTTCCCTCTGTTCTGATAGTGACCATTTTTCCTTGAAAACCAAACGGAGAAGCCTTCCTTGTGACTGTTAATGTACTCTAGACAGTGTGGATTGCAGGTGGGATTTTCAATAGCATTCTCTACTGCTGTGGCTCTTGAAATCAATAGGGTTCTTCCCCCATCAACTTCAACCAGCTGCTTAAAAATGCCTTACGGACAAGTTACTGACACTACTCCATGGATAGCAAGTTAAACCTATGCTCAGGGTATTTGGCCAGATTGTTGCCAGGCTGAGCATTTTACAACCAAAAATTTTCTAATCTTTACCATGTACAATTGGTCCTGTTTTCTCTTTGGTTTCTCCATACATCTTAAGATACTGCCAAAATGCAACATGAATCATATTTGTTGTACTTCATGCACATTTCCCAAAGGCACTGAAACAATAAACCATGGGTTATTATCCATGGTAACATGTTTTTGATGGTAACTCAGCCAAGAAATATATGACAATGGTGATACCATGATTTGTTCTTAGCAATTATTTGTATTCTCTGTGAGATAGAGACTAATGCACAGCCTAGGAGGACAAAACCTATAATCCAGCCATTAGGAAGAGATGAGACTCACTAAACTGCCACGCTGCAAAGATTGCATCTCTTTTTGTCATTACTCTGGGGCAAAGACAATTATTTCTGTTGAGCTTGGGTACAGGTTTCTCTCTGAAGGAACCTCAGACTGGGAACACTTAATTTCTCCAGGGAAGAATATAATTTATCCTATTCATAAGCAAATAAGTAGGTAAGTAATTAACATGAGAAAGACTATTCGAAGCAGATGGCAGAAAGGAGAACTGGAACCTCAGGCAACTGCCACATAACTGGGCAAGGGCCTTATGCCCTATCTTCTTGCATTCAAGGTCAACAGAACACGAGCTGTTCTGGTCTGGAAGATGTGAGAGCTGCACTGGCGTGGCGATGCGGACAGTGGGGTGCAGTCCCTGTCCATTGGTCCTGCTTGCTCTGCAGTGGGAGGACACCCCTTGAGCCACTCCAGGCCACGTGGAGGGGCAGCAGGGCTAAACGACCCACACCTTCTGTGGAAATGTCACTTAAGTGAGCAATCTAGGAGAAGGAACCGTGTGCAAGTGGCATTACTGTGACCTGTCTGGTTTGGATGGGCATGCAGAGAAGCCCAATGAAGCTATTCAATCTGGGATTAAAAATGAACATGATAATTGTATCAGTTGTGCACTCATAATGTCGCTAAAGGCTGCAAGGTCAGAAATCTGCAGTAGGTGCTTTCCAGCACCTTCCAGGGAAATGAGGGGTGTGTTTAGAACTACTTTCAAGCTCTTTTAGTCTGCAACACACCACACAAGCCCTGCTGGTTCTTGCAAAGGTCCTTTTAGCAGAAGGCATTACCAGCCCCCATACCCAGTGATGCTGTGACCCACACACAGCCAGAAACCTGGGCTAGCTCCCACGGCATGCAGTAGGCAGCACCCTTCACCGTGCCCTCTGGCCCTGGCATGCCCACTGTAATGCCCTCCCTGCCCCCTGCAGCAGCTCGCAGGACAGCAGATAGTTCAGACCCAAGCTGGAGCTTGCTGCTCCTAGAGCACAGGAGTCCGGTCCCAAGCGAATAATGCAAAGAAATACCAGCAGAAGGAAAACATTAATGCAAGCTCCATGGTTCATGGCGATTCAGCCGCCTACATACTTTCTCAGAGGCCTGGCAGGGACCTCCCTGGTTAATATGATTTAAAAGCAGCTTATGCTCCCCAAAGTGGGATGAAAAGAGGAGAAATGTTACTGAAGAAGAAACTGATCTATTCACTTACAGTTGTTGAATACACACAAACCAGAAATGCATGAGTAAGAATTCTGTTTCTTAACTGGTAGTGCTTGCACATAGAGCTAATCATTTAATAATTTAAATAAGCTGAAATGTGACCAAGTTTCTGCCATGTCCTGGGTTGGAGTGTCCCTAGGTGATGAGCTGTGAGAGGCTGCAGCGTGGTAGGACCTTAGTTAGGCTGCACATTAAGGTGCACCTCCTTTGTTGCCTTCGGATGAGCCCAAGACAAGACGAGTCAACACAAAAGCCAGGTTTTGTCTGGCTAGAAACAAAAATACATGATCCTAAGTGGACAAAACTCAATCATTTGCGAGGCTTGGTTCGGCAGGACTGCCCCAGGCCAGGCTGCCGGGCACCCACATTGCTCAAAATATATGGGTAGGGGGCTGCCCACACGCTCGGGGAATGTGTTGGGAGCCGCGGGGCCGGCTCTCTGCTCCAGCCCAAAATGGCCCCTGGAGCTGCTGACCCTGCCAGGACCCATTTGAAACTCCAGGTATGGCTGATGGAGCTGCTAAATTTGGACGGTCAGTGGTCTTAACCAGTCAGCTGCAATTTACTTTTTATTGGTACAAATAAGAGCAACACGTGACAAAAAATGGTTATATGATATTGCAGAATTGCTGGCAGCACTTGGGTTAAATTTGCAGGGGAGGAGCCTGTATTTTGTGTGAAGAAACAGATTGCTACTCATAAAAATATTGGGGTTTTTATAAATTATTTATCCCTAATTGTGTAGCTCTAATATAGGGTAAATGCTGAATAATCCTTACGATCTGACATGAGCCTTTTGTGAAAATCAGGGCATATATAGCAACAACTTCTAGGTTAATAATATTTAATTCACGTCACAGATTAAATAAATATTACTAATTACTATGCAAATAAACATAAATTTACTCAGGACCATTAGATTTATTATTCTTGTTCATAGAATTGAAAAATAAGGTGTTTTTCATAGTGACATTGGCTACCTACACTGCCTAACGGTTGCGTCACAGCCATTCTTGTGGTTATGAATTTTGAGCCCTGCAGCATACCCCTGCAGTGCTAAAATCTCCACTGACTGTCATAGCTTCAGAAGAAAATAGTTTATCACTCACAGAAGTTCAGGGTTTTATGAGAAGTGATTTGCTTTTATGTTCAATACAACAAAAAAAAATTCTCCTTTGACTTTTGTCAAAATGCCCTAAGACTATCATGGCACTTTTTTTGAAAATAACCTATTAACAGTGACTAGCACATAATTTTACAGGAGAGGAAAAAAAGTGTTATAAATAAAGTTGCGGCAAAATGTTCTACTCCAGTCATAAATTTAAGGTTTTAAGTAACTCAGGTTTCATTCAAATATAAGGCATTTACTTATTCCCACATGCCGTGGCCTATTGCATTTCTCAATCACCATAAAGATGGAAATGTCTGTCTGCAGGCTGCAATATTTATGACCGTGGCTGGAAGTCACGCTTCAGAGTTCGAACCTCTGATTGCTGTTTGGAGACACATGCGGTTTCCAGACTCTGTAGTACTCCGGGATAGGCCCTAGATGTCACTAAATACCACGGCTGGTTTAAGTGCAAACGGGTTTTGCACCAGTTTTGTGCTTTTCATTCTTGAGATATAAAGCATTCCTATCAACTGGAAATTTGTAGTTTTCAAAAATATGTTTTGCATTTGCCCTTCCATTTTCTCTGTGAAATAATTCCACACAGAACATTAGAAAAATTATTATTTAACAGTCTGCTTCCGCATGAGTGCGAAGCCGGGGACAGCTGGATTTACTCCTGAGCTCTGGGACAGACCTCCTGGGTGGTTCACGTCTTCCCTGAAGACTGCTTAGGGCTTGACACAGCAGCAACCTCTCAACCCAGAGAAAATGCCTTGCTGCCTTGTGGGGGTGAAACGCAGCCAGCGTTAAGTGCTTGTGGAAAACCTGCCCTGAAAATCACTCCTTTCCCTTTTGTTTTATGAAATTACTTTCCATTGTGGCTTTTCTTCCCCCTGTCAAGGGGTGGTGGTCACTGGAAAAGGCCTGTTCCTGCTGAGTCATTTCAGTGAATTTAACACAGTTTCTTTGAGGCTATGGCTTGACTGATTCTCAACATTATTATAACGTGTTTTGGTTTTTTTTTTTAATTCACTTTGCTATTTCTGAAACAACATATTGGATATAACACAGCATAGAAAACAGCTCAGTAACCAAGATACTTTTGTAAATCGTTACATTTATCCCTGCTATGTCAAAGATATTCAGCCTGCTGCATTAACCAGTACCGGTGTCTGGTGCTGGAGCCCGCGGGTGTGGAGCAGCCGGTGCCTGCGCCTCCCGCTTCGCCCAGAGCAGCGTGAGTGCACGTGCAAGCTGCCTCTTGGGAACGGTCCCCAGCCCAGGACAACCCGCAAACCCTTCTGAAAAATTCACTTCAGGGGTAATTGCAGTCCCGCGTATGAGAATCCTTCTTGGCACTGTTACCAGTATAGCTGTAGAAATACTTTCTCCTTGCATTCTTAAAATGAAATGTATTTCTTTTTCAAGTGTGTTTTCAACACTTGCTTTGTCCAGCACTCTCATTCTCACTCTTTCATGGTGTCATTTCTTCTTTTTTTAGGGGAAAAAAAAAAGAAAAACGTGCTATATGCTTCTATTTTAATTACATTCCCTGTGGAATTATATTTGTATATTCTCTTCAATGGACTCTCCTCATACCAAGAATTTTAGTCAGGAGGCTGCCTTTGACAAAAAGTAGGCCTATGGGGAAGATTTTCAATGATAAATCTGACTGATAGATAAAATTTCTGATCAATTGCTCTTAAATTGACATTCAGCATTTCTTTAGACTCTCAAAGCAGCCCAGAAAGGAGTGATCTTTATAAAACAAAATGTCTTAGTAAGGTGGGTTTTGGCTTACAAACGTGAAAAATACTTGCAAATGTTAAAATAACCTCCCAAGTGGAGAAGATTCCACTGATGCTTAGAGAAAAACGTTGTAGAGTGGTTTGTGCGTACTAAGGAGAGGCTGTAGACGGGGAGTGTGCTACCCCAGCAGATCTCCCTTACTGTGTTACTGCAGCAGGCTCCCTGCAGTCAGATAGCACTTGCTTTTGGCAGAAAAAGTACTCGCTCCTGTGGATTCATTCTCAAGGTCAGGAAACCTGTCAACTTTCTCTGTGGTACATTAAATCATACCTCAAGTTATGCTATCTAGATTACTTAAGCGCCCTGTTCATGGTACTGGGATGACCTAAGTTTAGCTTTCTTTTAACTTTTTCTTCTTCATCCCTCACTGGTAATTTACTTACCTTTGATTGTGCTTATTTTGCACCACTGGAGCAAAGCCTTTAGTTTGTCTCTGATGAGCCTGGGTCGAGCTGGATAGAATTAGAGCAATTTAATGTAGTTTTTATATTGTGACTGGCTGAAATGGAAAGAGAATAATACAACAAATTGTCACTGGGAAGAAGCCAGGGACTGCTGTCATAGTGCTGCTGAGATGTATAGCTCTGAGATTTACTGTATACATGAGCTCTGCAGGAGTGCACACAAAGCATCACCTTGCTCTGCCACTCTCATGCCAGCATTCCCACGGCACACATTATTATTACTGCTATCATTTACTATCTGGGCTGTAAGAGTGTCTAAGAACCAAGTCACAAAACTGCCCCCAGCTGCTTTGCAAACTCTACACACACAGGACCAAAAGCCAATGTGAGGCAACAAGCCCTGAGGTCTCCGCAGCGGAGGAGAGCAGGCAAGCAGGTCTCAGCCTACCAGCTGCAGAGATTCTGCTGCTGTTCATTGACAAATGACTGTTGTCAAGTGCTTGTAAATGTGGTAACACTAGTGAGGTGTCTGGGGAACAAGGGGATAGGATTGAGGATGTTTCTAGGGAATTGTGCTAAGGTGGGATAGAGGCAACGTAGGAGAAATAAAATTAGTGTTTGCTCTATAAAAAGTGGATGGTAGAGAGAGCAGTTTGGTTGATTGAGGAGTACTGTGAAAGAAAATACTCAATATGTCAATAACGTATTAGAGATGAGCTAAGTAGAGATGTTATAGTGACTATCAAGTATGAACCTGAATGTTTCCTGTGTTATCTTACAGTAAATATTCCACTTAAATTTAATAAAAGTTAAGATCAAATGCTATGATGTCCACACTTCATGCTGAGGTATGTATCACCAGGGATGAGGAGATACTGCTAGAGCTGAGCAAGAGAGGATTTTAAGCATCCAGCTGAATAAAACAAAATCATAAATCTGCTTTGATACACATTTTTGTCATAGTCTCTTTTCTGCCCCACAAAAGCATTTTTGTTAAGCATTTTTTTTAAAGACATGTCCAAATCTTTCCAGTTTTGGAAACCACACTACTAGGGAACAGCAAAACAAGCAGCCAACCTAGGTCACCACTAACACATTCTGAAAAGACCCAAAAGACAAATGACAAATGCTCCTGGACTGGAGCAGGAATAACCAGCTACACCCATGCAGGTTAAGGAACAAAGGGTTGTGTAGCAGTTCTGCAGAACAGTGGCAGAAGTTTTAGTGGCTCACATATGGGACAGTGACACCCTGCTACTGCAGGAAAAGCCAGCACTGGCCTAAAGAGGAGGTTTTCCTCAAAAAATACAGCATAGATTTAAGGCTCATCTGGAAAACTGTGCAGAAAGTTGACTGCTGCACTTGGAGATGTGCCTTCATTGGAGACAGTCCAGAAAAAAGCAGTAAGAATGATGAAAGGTCTATAAACTTATGTCCTGTGAGAAAAAGATGGTCTGTTAGGGCTTGTTCAGCCTACAGAAGAAATTAAAAACTTATTCAAATAAGAGAAGAACCTGTTCTCCACGCTCTATGTGCTCTCCACGCAGGGCAAGTAATAATATGCTAAAGTTACAGCAAGAAAAATAAATCATGTTAACCTTTTAGATTTTTTTTTTCAAATGGTAAAAGTACTGAAGGGTCCCAGGAAGGTTTGTGGAGCCTGCGTGATTAGAGGTGGCTTGGCAGAGATGTCAGTGAGGAGAGAGAGGGATAGACTGGACCTCACTCAGTCCCCTTAGAGGCAAAGGTATATTATTCTGATTTACTGAATGATCAGAAAGTGCAATACTGCAAATCTCATAAAAACTTGAAGCACCACCTCCCCATTTAAAGAGATACTGTGCTTCCATGAAAAGACTACCCATCGGAACTGTAGTTTGCTTCCAGCTATATTGGTTCCTTTTCTCTTCAACTTGACAGCCATACTAAAACATCAAGCCTTATTAAATCAGCACTGTTCTAAACATAGAACTTTAACTAGTTCCATCATTTCAAGAAAAATGCACACACTCTCTATCTTTTGCTGGTATTCCTGTTCCTTTTTTTCCTATAGCTAGGCATTCTCAGTGCTGTAATTTCACTGAGTGTAGGGGAACGCATTTAATGCTAAAGTCCAGGTCCTTAAATCACAGCAAATTCCCTTTCTATAGGTAAGGTCAGTCATACCACTTGGAGACAGCAGCGTGCTGTATTTACACTGGGTTGCTGGAAAGACAAATCAGATTTGCCTTTCAGCCCCAAATTCACCATGGAAAGTGCACCAAGATAATTAAAATTTCTTTAAGCAGCTTAATTTTTTTCCATATAACAAACTTCAAAGGAAAAGAGAATTTGGAAGAAAATGAATATGATGTAAGAAGAGGGAAAATATGTGTTTTCAGCTGAACGGATACTTTGGAGAGCTGAGAAGTTCTTTTGCAGGAGTACTAAATGCCTGCAGCTGGAGATCATCCCACAGTAGTGAAAATCAGGCCAGCATTATTTAATCAAGATGAGCCATTGTCCGCAGATCATTTATCAGCTCTAATCTGTAATAACTCTTCCAAGAGTAACTAAGTACAGAGTTTGTCATTAAATATTTCAGCTGCAATAATTTCTCCTTCCTTTTACCGAGAGGGCATCTCTCCCTTCATGATATTAATGTCTACAGGAATCAGTGAATCCCTAATTCCTAGTGAGACCCACAGATGGCACAGATTAATTTGAAAGGAGACCATTTGGGAGCATTGCCAAGAATGAACAATTTTCTTTTTTGCTTTGAGGGAAGATTCTAAAACTTCAGCTTTCCATTAGCACGTACCACAGAGCAAGGCACTGTAGGAATTCTTCAGCCCTCTCGAAAAACTTCTGGAGGAAAACAGCTCTGTCTTTGTATCATAGTGAGAACATTTATATTGATATGTGCAATCATCATAGTTTTTTAATGAAAGACTGATTGCACCAGGTATTTGGATATCACCAAATTTCACAATGACAGAAGAATCGAAACCTGGAAACCCCGTTATTCCATAGTGTTTCAGCTGCTATAACTATACCACGTACTGTGTGCTCTTGGGATTTGGGATTATTCCTATGACAGACGGGTGATTTCCACCGAGTTATTTTTGATCAGTGTCCTAAAACTTATAAACCCAGAACTTACAAGTTTTGTTTGTTTAAGAGTTGTATTTTTAACATGACAGTAGCCTGTAGTGGTTTGCTCAATGTAATTTCCAATGTCTTTTTTTCGCAAATGAAAAACGAGGAAGAAAAAAAAATACTGAAAATGTTTCCTCAAAACGTCTTCTGAAGATGAGTATTGGCTAATGAATATCAGGCCACACAGTAACCTAAATCCAGTCTTTCACAGTTTCAAGGTGAGACAAATAATATTGAAACAAAGTACTAAATATATATATCCTAGTAAAATTTTATTGTCTATATCTTTAGCAAATCTATAGAGTACCTATGGTTCATGATCAGAGAATTTATATCTTTATGTTTAAATGCATAGCATTTAAACTTTTTATTTTCACTTGCTAAAATATATATCTGATACAAAATCCCAATTAAATTTTAAATTCTGAGAGTAGAAAGAAACGGTGGCCTGAGGAACTAACTGCTGCCCACGGCCTCGTTTTGCAAGACATGTGACTGCATGCCCTTTTCATACGATTATTGGATAAACAATTGCAGGTTAATGTTTGGCCTCACAAGGTGTTTGAAAGGCCTAGTCAGCACTTGGCAAGGAAAAGTTTCTCCACACTGAATATAACATTTTAAATCAATAGCTTCTTTTATAATCAGAAGACGTAACACCAAAACGTGTGTAAGAGGGACCTTGCTTATCTCCCAAGGGTTATCCATAACACAGCTGGTCACAAGACACAAAAGAAGAGGTAGAAAACTAGCCCCAGGAGAGGAGGCACGACTGGTTGAGAAACTTCTTGAGATATTACCCATTGTGCACTGGCATGAGTAAGACTTTTCTGCAATCAAATCACCTATACCTTGCTTGCATTTAAACTTGGCACTTTTGGGGCCAGTTTTCTTTTACACATGTAAAAAGGGCATATGTTTTGTGTTATATAGATGAGGTGTGGCAAGTACATTTTATGTAATTTAGTGTTCTTAATGAACCAAATCACCTATACTGTAATTATGTGGACTTCCAGGAATTTTCACAAGGAATGAATTTTTTTCCATTTAACTTATTTTAAACATCGTAAACAGTAGTCATCTATTCTTGCACTGTGGAAGAATTTGAGTTACCTCAGCCAGGAGATAGTAACGCTTACTTTGCTTTTAGCCCAACTGCTATTAGTAAATCTGATGTTCAGTCAGTGACTTTCCCCTAAATGTTGTTCTGACATGTGCAATACGTTCTCTGCAATGCAATTCATGCATGCACTGCAAGATGAGGAATCAGTTTTATGCAAGTTGGTTCCGTCCTGGTGAAAGTCTCTGCCATTCAATCATCTAGGTAAACCTTTTTTTTTTTTTTTCCCCCCAAAGAAAAATGTATCTCTTTGGACTTTTGCAAGTCTCAATGTTTTAAAAGTTTTCACCCACAAAAAATAATAAGATCAATTTAACTGGTGAACTTTTATCAAATAAGACATTGTTGCAGTCTTTTCTTTCTGTTCTTTTTAAAATGCATTTTGATTGTATTTTCTGGGCTTTCTTTTAAGTTTTAAGCCTTATAGATTTATATTTTAGTGAGTGTTGGTGTTTTTTCATAGTTCAGTGACTTCTGAAATTGAAGTTTAGGAAAGCTATCAAACATCAGGAAACATGAAATAAAATTGCAAGAGTTATTACCACTTCAGCTGCATGCAGGTAGATAAAGTTGCCATGTATGAGTTAGTTCAGAATATTCCTAAAACCTTATTCTTATTTAACACTTTTTTTTTTTTTATCCTTCAACCTTATCTCCAAAGGAATCACCCAGAATGGTCATTCATCTGTAAGGAGAACATTTATTATGAGGGCGGTTTGGAGTCAATCCGTATTTTCCCGAGATCATCTCAAGGAAAGAGTAATTTGGACATTTCTCTCTAGGCATGCTCTTGTGTTATTTTATCTGCAAACCACATGGTCTCACATGGTCTTACCTGCACATTTTCAGTGCAGGTTACCCAGCTTTGAAATCAAATATCATACTTGATAGGTGACTACCAAAATTAAGAGTAGGAATGCCCTCCCAGATACTCTGCCCAGGCACCATCCTATATAGGTCCCCACTCTGTTTCTAGAATATATTCTAGAATATATTCCTTATTTTAGCTTCTCAGCCAGTCTTCAGCAAGGGCTACACTAGCCTACTTGGACAATATTTGCTCTGCAATGCTGTTCCAGTAGGAGCAGCTATACTGAACATATCTTGAGACACCTAGGAGTTATATGCTAGGAAGATTCAATGATAATTTGAGGAAACAGATTAAGCCAGTATGGTAATTTTTGTTTTACATAATATGCTATTATTTTAGTACACCTTATTTTACTAGCATATAAAAAAGCAATTACTCTGCATCATAAATATACAGTTTTAATGGTTATAATGATATATCTCAGTGTAATTATTTCTCACAAAACCATGCTTTTTTTCTTCTGGGAAAGTAATACTTGTATATCACATAGCAGGGTTATGATTAATATCACTGATATACATTTTTAATTTCTGGAATGGATATAAGAAGAAGAAGGCTCTTTTAAAAATAAACAAACACACATCCTAAACCTGAAACTGTAAAGTCTGAGAATCATAGAATCATTATGGTTGGAAAAGACTGGCAAGATCATCAAGTCCAACTGTAAACTCATCACCAGCGTGATTGCTAAACCATGTCCCTATTTGCCTTATCTACACCTTCCTTGAACACCGCCAGGGACAGTGACTCTAGCACTCCTCCAAGTAGCCTATTCCAGTGCCTCACTACTCTTTCTGTGCAGAAATTCTTCTAATAGCAAACCTGAAAATGCTTATGCAAAAGGATGTGTTTAAGCAAGATCTTCAAAGCTGAGTCAGTCTTTGTAGGGGTTATGGCCACCACAGTTGAACTTTTAGGAGATAGCGAATTCAGATTTCATATGCTTTATGGAGTCTGAAATATGGAGGACTAAAAGGATATTAAGGATCTCTTGTTTCAGGTTAAATTTAGCTCCCATTAGCTCAATAGCATAATGCATTCAGTAGGCTTGAAGATGCTTTAAACATTTTCTATGGCTCCCACTTTAGACTTATAGATTTCTCAGTATTATCTTCTGCATTATTGTATGAGATCCTCTTTTGCAATAGTACTGAAATTCTTCATGGCTTGATTTCCCTCTTCTCTCAAAAGCAGCCTCATAAAAATGATGTTAAGAAAAAACAATTGCCCTCTGGATGAGAAGGTGTGTATCAAGTCTGAGCCCACAGCATATTTTTTCAACTACAATTTTAAAAGTTAGATTAATATGTTTATAATGCCACTATTGACAGAACTTTCACTGTGGCAGCTGTAGGAAAGGCTATGGGGTAATACCTGCAAAATATTCTTAAGATAAGTAAACTATTAACTTTCTTAGGTAAGATTGTATAATATAGATAAATAAAGTAACAAGTAAGAAGGGACTGAACCTGAAGTAGTTTTCTTCCTCCAGCTTGCCTGACATTGGGAAAATAGGAAAGATCAGAAGGGAGAATCAATAGGATTAATTTCAAAAAACACCACAGTGCATTTCTGATAATCCTTTCAAATGAATTGTTGCTTCCTGACTCCTTTTTGACTAAACTTTGCCTTTCTTTTGGTGCCATTGGGCATACTTCTCCTATACTGCCTGCCTTACTTGCACAAGTGTTCCAAACAGCCCTTTCAGATGATGTCTCAATGGATTATCTGAACAATTTCCCTTTGAAGGCAGTGAGTAACCACTGAAGGCAGAGGTAATATAATTTCAATAAATCAGTTCCATCTGAAATGTCAGATAATGGCTAAACTGGATAATGGAAAATGGAATCCTGCCATATCCCTTCATGAAATGCCAGTTTAACGTGAAATAAAAGCCACTGATCCTCCCCACTCCCTAAATTACATCAGCTGAATCAAAGCAGAAATTCGTTCATCCTGAAATTGGGGTGAAGGGGTATGTTCAAGAAAGGAGGTAGGTAACAGATTACATAGTTTGATACCTGATCCCTGAAGGGAATATAGATTACCTCAGTCCCAGACATAGACTATGGGGAGTGCTCAGCTCCTCAGACTGATAAACTGTAAAATTACAGTCTGAAAGATATTAGTTTCCATATTTTGGTCATAGTTTAATGTCTTGCACCATGACCAGTAAATAAAACATTCAGTCTCTTCCTTACCTGTTTTCACTATTAGCGGAAGTCAAATAAACTGAGGTCAAACTCAGCTCTCTGAACTCCAGAGGGCCTCCCCTAACTGTAGTGTGGACTTGAAGTTGCTTTCTCTTCTTAGTGATAACTGTGTCACTCCTCAGTGATTAATATGAATTGCACAAGCCACAGGAGGTTGTTCACAGGAGATTTTCTGCTGCAGTTCCCTTGGGGTATAGTGAGGACACATCCTGGGAAGTGGTGGGTGTTAATGGTATCCATCTTCAGTGCTGGAAAACATTAGCCCCACCTTCTCCTAGTCAGCTGAGTCATATACTGCAACTGGATGTGACATTGTTGCATAAAAGCTTGGGAATCTCTTAAGGGTATTAAGAAGGGCACATAGCGCCTGTTTTCTTCATCCAGGCCACTGAAAAGCATTGGCTTAGGGACCTGGGTCTGCTGGCATCTGAAAGGCCTTACAAATAAATTACACAGAAGAATATCTGCCTCTTGGGGGTGGGCAAAAGCTGGACCTGGGGCTGCTGAGATGGGACAATCTGGGACATTTGCAGAACTGCAAAAACACTAATGAATCTTCTGGGTACTGCATAGGTGTCTTCAGGACTTTCAGTTGAGGGGAGGATTGGAAGGAAAGAGATTTGTGGTTCACAGCTCATGATGTAGGTATCCAAATTGCGCCTAAGTGCTGGTTTGGCTCTTAACTCAAGCTATTGTGTGAACAGCAATCAAGAGGGATGACAAGACATGAGCTCTGTAGCGGGAAGCCAGAGCCACATTTCATGGCTGAGATAATGTCAGAAGTATGTCAGACGACGAAGATTTTGATGCTGCTAAGCTGAGCAGGCAGGAGATATAATGAGGGCTCTGCAGTGTTCGAGCTAAGAGATTCATTTTGGCAGTAAGGATAAAAAGGAAGAATCATTCTTCAAGCATTTTCACGGTTGGAAAAGAAATCAACAACATTTGGTGATATTTTGCTCTGGTAGGGAAAAAGTGAGTGAAATGGCTTGTAGCAGTGATAACATTATTGTTACCTAACACAATCTGCCACTAACACAGATGTTTGGAAAGACCACAGCCTGCAAATCCAAGCATCCTTTCTTATAACCCTTAAAAAACAACTCAGGGAAAAAAAAAAGAAAAAAAAAGTCTTGATTAGATTAAAGAAAAAAATGTGCCTGAAATTAAAATCAGCGTGTTTTCAGACATCTTCCTGCATGTACAAAACAGGGAAAGATTTGGTCTTTGCAGGCTGATCTTGCCTTCAAAATAAGCAAAAAAATGAGGCAGATGAATAGAATAAAGTGGCCAAGAGATCACTTAGGGGCTCTGTGAAAAGAATGAACAGAATTACCCTCCACACCTTTGAGAGAACAAAAGCCCAACTTAATCAACTCACTATATGGTAAGAAACCTTTGTGCCACCTTACACTCACTGATTGGCCTGGAGTGCCGCAGGTCCATCAGTGGAGCATTATCTGCAGGAGCTCAAGAGGTTAATTCAGTGTCATCATATGTAACCTAAAGCCCCTCTAGTAGATCATTTCATCAGGCACTTGCAAATGGACATAACAAATAAGAAGCATTAAATTAATCTGTCAATAATGGTTTCTGTAAATAGACTCATGCTAACCGTGTCTACATAGCTTAGCTTAGAAGGGTAAAGTAGGCAATTAATTATGTGCAGAATGAAATTGCTCTCTGAAATAGCACCTTGGGGAAATCTAGCAGAACAGGGGAGATTTTAACAACAAGAGATACCGGTGTTTTTATAGACCATGAAAACATGATAAAAGTCACACTCAGATGCTTGTTTTTTGGTGAACTGTAGTGCAGAGGCTAACTCCATGTCAGCTCCTCCTGCTTGAGTCAAACGTGCCCGACTGGAGTCTGAGACTGGAAATCAATACAAAAAAGGCTACAGAGTGAGATGAATGAAAGCAGTTTGAGTCTGTGACAGGGCTGTATGCACTTTGCTCTCTAATGCTCCCACGTGTTCGAAGAAAATGAGTTATTTTCTCTAGTCAAGGAATCAGCAAGTTCAGAAAATGTTTAGCACTAATCACAATAAATTGAGGTTACTATATGTAAGAGTAGAAGGCCTAGCACTTTGCTCAGATATAATAGCAATGAAACTGATTCACTGCATCTAATACATAATTCAAATTCTGAATACATTCTCTAAGGGTGATGGAGCTAAGGGATGGTGCAACTGATAGCAAGCAGGATAGCACTAGAACTATCCCTATACCTGTGTGGCCAGAATGATGGTATTTCTGTAGAATCAAAGGGCCAGAATAACCTGTGATGTACATTTTGCTGCCATATTTACATATAGTTTCTAATACTTACGTGCTCTACCAGCTGAGAGGCTAATATAAGCAGCTTTCAATTTATTTCATTTTTCATTTCTCATAAAGGCTATGAGGGAAAGTAAGTCCCTCCTGAAGAGGTAAATCACTTAAAATCATGTTCTGGTTTTTTGTAGCCTTGTTCAGTTGGGTTTGGAAAAGTCCTGGATATTAGCAGAACCCTTCTCTTTCCCAAAATCTTCAGGAAGTAAGGGGCCTTTGAGGCATCAACTTCTTTTTCAGAAATTTTTGGAAAAAAAAAAAAAGAGATATTCCAAAATATTTGCAGGGTATCACTTCAGGTTAAACTATAGAATAAATATTTCAGAGCAGTCAACTCAGCTTCCCAAAGTTACATTTGATGAAAGAATATCATCCTTTTTGATGGAGCAAGATGATACAGAGAACTATGACAAAAGAGTATGAAGTAATTTTTCCAAAACAGTTTTATTATTACAATATAGTGTTTTAATAAAAAATCTTACATTATGTGAAAGTAATAGGATGTGCATCACATAAATAAAAACACAAGCTCATTAACAAATAATAAATATTTTCTAAATAAAAAAATTAATGAATAGGCATGCAGAAAATAAATTATTAATGAAAAGTTATCCATTAGCCAAATAGTTTCTAATGGAGTGTCAGTTCTTGATGTAAAGTAACTTATATAACTGAGATGATATAAAGTCACTCCTCATATGTTTGAAAATGACAAAATATTTAATTCTACAATTCTAGCTCCTATATAACAGAAATTTGCAGCCTTGCATTTTTTTCTATAAAACGTATTTCATAGAATCATAGAATCATAGAATGCCTAGAGTTGGAAGGGACCTCTAGAGGTCATCTAGTCCAACCCCCCTGCACACGCAGGGTCACCTACAGCATGTGGCACAGGGTGATGTCCAAGCGGGTTTTGAAGATCTCCAGAGAAAGAGACTCCACCACCTCTCTGGGCAGCCTGTTCCACTGCTCTGTCACCGTTATCACTGTTAAGAAATTCTTCCTCAAGTTCCTGTGGAACTTTTGGTGCCTCAATTTGTGGCCATTTTCTCTAGTTCTATCACTGGCCACCACTGAGAAGAGGCCAGCCCCATCCTCCCCACTCGCTGTCTTGAGATATTTATATACATTAATCAGGTCCCCTCTCAGTCTTCTCTTCTGCAGGCAGAAGAGGCCCAGCTCTCTCAGCCTTTCCTCATAGGGCAGATTTTCCAGACCCCTAATCATCTTCGTGGCCCTGCGCTGGACTCTCAGAGCAGCTCCACATCCCTCCTGCACTGGGGAGCCCAGAACTGCACACAGTACTCGAGGTGCGGCCTCACCAGGGCTGAGTAGAGAGGCAGAATCACCTCCCTCGACCTGCTGGAGATGCTCTGCTTAATGCACCCCAAGATCCCATTGGCCTTCTTGGCCACGAGGGCACACTGCTGCCTCATGGTCAACTTGTCGTCCACCATGACGCCCAGGTCCCTCTCTGCGGGGCTGCTCTCCAGGAGGTCGGTCCCCAGCCTGTAGGCATGTCTAGGGTTATTCCTCCCCAGGTGCAGGACCCTACACTTGCCCTTGTTGAACTTCATGAGGTTACTCGCCGCCCAGCTGTCCAGTCTGTTCAGGTCCCTCTGGATGGCAGCGCAGCCCTCAGGGCTGTCAGCTATTCCTCCCAGTTTCGTATCGTCAGCAAACTTGCTGAGGGAGCACTCCATCCCTTCATCCAGGTCGTTAATGAATAAATTGAACAGGACCAGACTGAGGACTGACCCCTGGGGGACACCACTAACCACAGGCCTCCAGCTGGACTCGTCACCCCTGATTACCACTCTTTGGGCCCTGTCATTTAGCCAGTTCCTAATCCACCTCACTGTCAACTCATCTAACCCACTCTTCTGTAGCTTGCCCAGGAGGATGCCGTGAGGGACGGTGTCAAAAGCCGTGCTGAAATCCAGATAGATGACATCCACCGCTCTGCCCTCATCTATCCATCTATTCACCCCATCGTAGAAGGCTATCAGGTTAGTTAAGCATGATCTCCCCTTGGTGAACCCATGCTGGCTACTCCTGAGCACCTTCTTCTCCTCCTTTCAATATATTTATATGCAAAGGAATAGAAAGGATATCTTTATATTGAAAGACTGTTTTAGAGAATATTGTTTTGATATTTTTGGGTGTCATCTCAGTCAATCAGCCACGAAGGGGAGACGTGATCTTGCCTAAGATCAGTAAAGTTGTGCCTAGAATATTTCTTCCTTTCTCTACTTTCAAAATGAAGTGGCAAAAATGGAGTGATTTCTAAGGAAATCCTTAAAATGAAGAAAAAAAAAAAAAGATGGAAAATCTACTACTTTGTCAAGAAAAACCTGGGAGGTGAAATAATAGGCAGAATATCAGACACTGGGGAAGAGGCTTTTTGAGCTGACAGTCGGAGGCGTAATAAAATTATTTTTTGGCAGTTGAAGCTAAACAAATTCATCCCCAAAATTCCTTAGTGAGAAAGTCATTAAACACTGCAGTACTCTGATGGAGAGGCTGAAGCTGAACCTTTGGGGAGTTTACAGAGAAACACCGTGATCTCCCTCCCTGCGGATAAGGGGCAGCCAGGGAGGCTCTGCTTTGTCCTTGTTCACAAACATGGAGCTTTAAATTAAGATAATGCATCCTGCTGAGCTTCCTGACAGCGGCCTGGATTCACATACCACCATCTAGTTTTTTAGCACTCTGTGAGGTCTGGAGGATTTTTTCACTGATCAGACTGGAAGGACCTACGAGAGTTTTTTTTTTTGAGGGATTCATGAACATCTCAGGTCCTGTGGACATCTGATCATGACCAGTCAGTTTCCTGACAGTGGCAACAAATTTTGACTACAAACATCCATCAGAGTCCCCCTTTTATTTTCATGTTTATCAGTGGCTAGGAGAATAGAAAGTAATCACTGAGTCAATATAAATACTTGTGTGAAATTTAATGGCTAGTAACACATAAAAGCTCACTCTGGATTATAAAGTAATCTGTTCTCACATTAAACTGCATGAAACCATGGTCTAAAAGGAGGTGTAACCTTATGCACAGTACTTCCCTTTCCATTTGGATTTCCTCAAAATCAGATGTCTGTGGCCAGACATGGTCCTGCACAGAATCATCACATTGGACGGGCAGTACAAGTGCCTCTCTGATCATACTAGAGGTTGGTGGCCCATAGGGTCACTGAACAGTAGCTCATTCCACTGTGTCCCACTGACAGCTATAATCATATGCTGAGAAGAAAAAGAAAAAAAAAAAACCCACAAGAGCGAAACATCAAAACTAACCTCACATATGACATTCTAGGAAAAAGTCATAGTGAATGGTACAAATAGGAAAAAGCCTCTTCCTCCTTGCTCTAAAACTAGTGGAGGATTTAGGTCTTAATCTAGTGCTGAAATGGGAACTGCAGGACCAGACAGAGCTCATACGAATTCCAAGGACAGTTCTTTGAAAATGGTGCCCACTGCCACAGCTTGCTCTTCCTTCCGGAGAAGCTCCCACTCTTGTATATGGCAGAGACACAAGGACAAGCCCACGTGAGCTTGTTTCCCGAGTGCGTGAGCCGGGCAGATACATACGATACAGTCCTAGATGGCCCATGGGGCTCCTGTCTTCTTCTCTTTCTTCTGTACTGAAGTCACCCTGTGCTTGCCAGACAGCTACGAGACTCTCCCTTTCTTTTCTGCTCCTTCTTTCCATTCTTGCATCAGTGCCACTCCAGTTCCACTCAGAAATCGTACTGCTACTTGTAACCTCCTCTCTTTCTCCCCATATGGCTTCTATCATTACTACATTTCAGGAGGTCCAACCTCTTCTAGCAAGGGACAGTGTTTAGGTTGGTCCTCCGGGACAAAACCCACCATGATAAAGTCCTCATTATTCCCTTCCCAGCTGTGCTAGCTGGTCTTATTAGCAGAACATCAGCCTAACCAGCAACAAGACAGAGAATAGGTTGAGCTGTGGGGTCTTGGAATCCACCTCATCTCTGAAATATTTTGGTTTAGGCTACTTGTTATTAAAGAGTTTGTATTAGCAAGTGAAGTCAAATTCACACCATCCTTCTTCACTTAGAAATGCTGCCATGACACAGTCTGTCTATGAGCAGAGCAACCTAGGTCTGCCCTCTCTTGGACCAACATGCGGAAAACAGCCGTTCCTGCTACAAAGAACGTCACTGAGGTCTGAGGGAGAGCTTTGATCCTCATCCAGCCCGCATCTGGCTTGCCAAAAGCTGCTGTCTGAATTGTTCCCCACAAAATATCATTTGTTAAATATTAGCTTATCAAAGAGGAGGCTCAGTAAGAGACTAAGTATTACTTGGACTGTTTTGGGGATGAGACTTTTCACAAAAAAAATTGCTAGGGCAGGAGCGTACTGGACAGAAAGTTTCTTTGAGTTCTTCCTTCTAGGGTCTGGAAGGAAATGTTCAGTTTTAATTTTTCTATTTCTTCAAGAGACAATTTTCAAGTGTTTATTAGCTGAAAGCTAGGTAGAAATCAAATGGTCTCATTGGAGATTAAAATTCAAAGCTATGTTGGAAGTTTACAAGTACAGACAGAAACGACTCTCCCAAAGGCTTTAAAACAACTCTGAATCTACCCTCAGGATTTGTACATCTTCAATTCCTGGTACATGTTGTAGTTATATTTGCCCTTTGTGGTCTGTCTATGACAGTCCTGTAAAGCTAAACATGGATTTATTTCAGATTAAAATCAAGATCCCTTTTCTGCCTTACTGAACTTTGAAATTGGGCAGAGGACAATACCTGTAAATCTTTGGATGTTAAACGAATGTGGGAGTTATACAAGAGGTTAAAATTTAGAAGAATTTCATTCATTGGGGAAGAGATTAGATTTCTTACATTTTGTTTTCTGAACTGAGTGAAATGCAAATTTCACGTCCCTAAAGAGAATGAAAGGGGGGAAAAAAAGACTTTTTCTTCATAACAAGTGCTTTTGCTTAAGCACTATCCACCAAGTTGAAAGATCAAGTTGAAAGAAACTGAGAAAGATGTGGAATAATAATGTTCAGATTTTAGTCTTGATGAACTAAAGATGATGATGTTTTGTAGCATTTTTCAAACCATTCCCATTGAGGGTCAAATCTAATCTTATGAAATATGAACTAATTGTAAGTATACGAACAGAGCCACTGGCTTGTCCTCTTTTTAGGTCTTTCCTGTGTCCTTACAAAACAAATGAGAATAATTAAAATAGTTGAAAACATGAATATTTGTGGAGGGGTACGACTAAATGGAGATGGCTGACCTTAGTGAATTCCATGAAATTTATAACAAGAAGACCTGGTTTTAGAAAGTTCATGAACTTCCATAGACACAAAAGCCTGTTTATTTTTACCCATCTGTAACTTCAATTCCAATTTAGTACTATTAGTACAATTTAGTACAGTTCCAGTATTATTTAACATGCAAATCAAATGACAGTCCTATGTAAAGATAGACACTCCTGTAGCCAAAGTCCTGGTGTCAGTGAGACATTGAAATTTTGGAAACTTGATAAAAGCAGATCAGAATTCAATTTAAAAATTAAAATTTCTTAATGATTCTGATGGTTGCCTATTGTTATTTGTGGAGCACATGAAGTTCCATCAGCTATTTTACCTAGATTTTACAAGATACTTCTTCCGCAGCTAATAAAAGTAAATTCTAACAAATTTTATGATCTGAATCAAGTTCTAATAGCCATAGTTTCATGTTTTGTCTTGTTTTTCTTTTAAAATTGGCTCTCTTTACCATATTCTTTGTTGCTATTGCAAAGGAATATTTGATCTTCTGAAATTAAATTTAAATGGGATTTATGTAACTCATATCCAAAAGTTTAGCGGCACTAGGTTGATAATTATTTAATATTTTGCTCCCTTGATACAGGACAGTTGTTAATATTTAGGGAGTAGAGCAAACCCAGTAATTGTGCCCTTTTGCTATTCACAAAAAGAATGAATCTGGTCTTTTATAACTATTTCTGCTGGCTAGTATTTTTCTAGTGAGAGAAGTTTGAGAAAACACAGATATATCTTTTTTGCTTCAGTTTTATACATAACAAGTTTAATCCACAAATCAGTTTTAGTTTATTCTAAGAATCCATAGAATGAGATGAATGTCTTCCACCTGAGTACCACAAGTTTAAATAAGCCATAAATCACTTCTTGTTGGGATTTGGATACATGATAGGTCAAACAGTCTTAATGTTTGTTTCAGTCTGTCATAAAAAGCACTTACAAAAATCTGCAACCTTTATACCAGCTCCCTCAATCCAAAATCTATATTTACTCTATAACCTTTTGCTCTTTTATTTGTTGCTTCGCCCTTGTGGAACAAAGTATATGTGACATCTATTATTAACCTTGTCTTCAGTAAGGTATTGTTTAAATTTTAAATATTTATTCCAGCTCATGGTATCCGTCGAAAGTCTTAAATTGAATCTATGGGATCTTTGGAAGAGAGCAGTAAGAGAATAATTCAAACTTTTTTATTATTTGGCAGTGTAAAGTCATTTTGATGTTCTTGTCCATTGAAATGCAAATATACTCTTTCCAGGGTTCTGTTGCCTTCCCATTTTTAGGAGATTTACTGGGTTAGGTAGCTTTGTAATAAAAATCAAATGTCAAAAGTTAGTGTTATTTTACTGTAGAACTATTTTAACTGTATACAACTTTACAACTGTATAAAAAATAAGACAGATTAACTATCGGAGATTGGGGGGTATTTTTCATTTTTTGAGGAATATTTTCTGTCCTACTCTGTTAATATAAACAGTGTAAGCGTTTACTGCTTTGCTCCAGGGCTCCAATATGTGGTCTTAGTCCACAAAAACTCTTTTTGACCTCAGCTGCGTTTCTTTTCTATGAAGAATTGTGAACCTGGCCCTAAAGCTTATTTTTAGGATCAAGTGTTCACAAGACAACACAATAACTAATAATAATGTCTTACACATGATAAAAAGGGTTTTAAGTATTTGGTTAATTTTTTTTTTTTTTTTTTTTTTTTTTTTTTTTAATAAGCAGTATAAATAGACCGGCTCCCAACACATTTTAGGAATTCAGGTCAGGAAATCTCTGTCAGCCAAGCATGCAGAGAGAAAGAAAGCAGAAACTTGATTACTGAGAGATAATAAGCTTCCCGTTTTTTTTTTTTTTTTTTTTTTTTCCCCCTAGAAGAAGGCTATGGTCAAATATATCATAACTATTGATGTTTCAGGCGACTGAAAAATGACTCTTAAGGTAGCTATACCTCAGGGGACAGCGATTTGGTTTTTTGCTTTGTTTTGTTTGTTTTTATTTTATTTTTTGTCTCTCTTGTTTTGATGGGATCAGCTACAAGCAAAGAGAAATATCTGTCACTCTTACTAATGAAAACAAGAAAAACAAGTTAGACTTTTTTAATATGGCTTCTCACTTACTGTGTATAGAGAGAAGGCTGAAGTAATAAAGCGCCTCCCTAATTAAATAAAATTTCACTGGAAGGAAGTGCTCAAGAGCTACCATGGCCCTCCAGCGAGTGGCCTCACAGTGATTCAAGGGACGTTGCAGTCCTGGAGGTGGCCCCATGGTTCTGTACCACAGAGGATGTTGGACTTGGTGCCGTGGGACTGGACTTCTCTGTGGTCAGCTGCCCTAATGAGGAGAAGCAGGATGTTTGTCTCCAGCTTTTCCTCTCTACCAGTAATTCTCATTGGTCCAAAGCCTGGATGGCCCCTGGGAACTGGATAAGGCTCCTCTTACCCCCTTGGTTTTAAAAGAGTAAAAAAAAAAAAAAAATCTTTCAGAAGTGGCATTTTCAAATCGTGTTTATAGCAATACTTCCTCTGAGCTAGCAAATCGAACTTAACCTAATAAGGACATAATGGGAACAGAGGGAAATGGATGAGACAGAGAGCAGCCTGAATGCTAAAAGCCTCCAGGTGTCCTAATTCATCCTAATTCTGCCAGGCAGTCAGAGTGGCCAGCCTGGGTTTCTGGTGAGGGAGCAGAGCGAGCCCTAAAAAGATTCAGGAAAAGATCTGAAACAAGAGAGAGGTTTATTCATTTCATATGAAATGGAAACAACTTCATTTTTTAAATTTTTTTTTCAAAGCACAATTTCTTTTAAATTCTCTTTATAAGGTATTACCCTTATTTTCTTCTATACTGGAGTGTCTTATATCACTGTGCTCTGAGATCTTCTGTAAATGTCAACATCACATTCCAATCTTACTGCAGGCTTTCCAGCAAACTGAAGTAAGTGGAGCTGCTATTAATACATTTCTAATTTAATAACAAACACATTTATTGTGAAAACCATTTATATACTTAATGGTAGAATACTTAAGTGGTAGAATAAACAAATGTTTCATTCTTTATAAAATTAGAATCCTTTCTAACATATTTCTCTATATTAAATTTGGTATCACCATCTGTTTTAAAGTCATACTTTTAATTCTGTCAGAAGTGATGACAGGAAGTCATAAACACATAAGCTTAGCCAGGATACAAAGTCTATCTTCAATGTGAAAACTTCTCTAACATGTAGGTCTGAAAAATAAAAAATAAACACACAGTGTGAAGACCAATATTAAAAACAACAGATTATACACTGCTGAATGCATTAAAACTATTTATTTTCATGCATCTGTCATTTATTCATATGTAGAATACAAGAGAGAATAGTAGAATCACTTATTATATTACAGCATTTCATTCTATTGTATATATAATGTCCTGTGAAAGCTCTTGAATGACAAATAACATTGCATAATACCTTACTTTTCAGAGAACATGGTATATTTCAGTTCAACAAAAGCGAATTCAATTGAATTTTAGTCCCATGCAACGTCACAAAAGCTTCCAAAAAAAAAAAAGATTTCTGAGTAATTCAGTTTTTATCGAATCTGGCCCTTAGTTATACAGTTAACACGGTAGAGGCAATGGGTAAAATGAGCTCCCAGCAGTGATGGACTCTTCTCAGAAGTGCTGCTAATCATTATCTGCTTCTGGTAGCTCTTAAAATGTACAGATACCTTCCCCAAAAGAAAGGTATAACATCTGTTACTGGAAAGCCTCTTGTTTAAGGTCAGTTAAACTGGGAAGAGCTAAAGGGGAAAACAGAGGTACCACAGATGAAAAAATTACGTTCAGAGGATTTTACTCGTGTCTTGAGCTGATCTATCTGGCTTCTCCGTACACATGTAAGATGAGAAATGAAAGTAAGAAATTATCTTAAAAGGGCACAGAGATATGTATGAGGGTCAAGGGCACGTTAACTTGCTTGTGTGGAATCAGATACAGCTTTGATAAGTCAGTAGGCAAAAAAAAATCGTATTGAAATCCCAAGTATGTGCTCCATACTGGGACATACTCAAAACCTGACTGGATGTGACCATCAGTGACGTGATCTTGTGTTGAAGCTGGGTAGTTTTGAGGTTGCTTTGCTGCTTCTGCCCATCTTGCCCACAGCGATGGCTAGACAGTAATCCTAGAGGCAGGGTTAGACGTCAGACAAACATGTATTAGCCAGCTTTAAAAGAGCAAACGGTCCTAGCAGTGACAGTGTGGTGAGTGACTAAAGCAGAGGAACCTGAGGCAGGTCACTCACAACACGTACTGTGCCTGAGGGGGAAAACTGATGGTTGAAGCTGGCCTGTTTCCATGCAAAACCTAGAGTTACTTGGAAGCACAGAAGTGCATAATGCAATATTCTAAAATAAGATAAAATGAAATAAAAGAGAAGATGGAAACTGTAGAAAAATAAATGAATTTCTTTTATTTCCAGTCTAATCAATATATGCATTTCATATATCTTGTTGGATATCATCCAAAGCAATATGTCTAGAAAATCTGCATGTTGCTGATACTTCAAGAAAAAGATTGTCTGAGTTCATCTTTGAATCAATGCCCAGGCCTATGTATGACTTTGAGGTATAACAGAAAGAAAAAGTGAGTCAGTTTTTCTCAAATCAGTTGCCTCACTGAAAAAACATTCCTCTAGGTCACACAGTCAGTGAGCACTTATTTACTCAGTAAATACTATGACAACAAGATTTACAGCTATGTCATTAATAACACCAACTGACAAAGAACTTCCTCAAAACTCTTTAATCTCCAAACAAACATGATATATGCGTAACAGAGTGCACTTATAAATTTACTGCTCTACCTGTGCATTTGGAGAGGGTGAACAGGGAAACGCGGCAGGGAGATCCTTAAAGAGATCTCTGATGTTTTTCTTTTCCAACCATCAGTATTTGGGGCTAACTCACATATCTAGTTGCTTACTTATTTAATTGCTGAGTGCTCTTTTGATCCTTTAATGCATGAACTAGAAAGGAACTCCTCTTCTGGAAGACCTGGTATAAAAGATGATTCTATCACCAGAATGTGTTGAAGATAATGAATTTATCTTGAGTGCACTTAGCAAATTAGATCACAGTTCTCACAATTTTGGTTTGGGGACCATCTTAATAATGTTCCTTGTTTTGTCAATGCCTCCACTCCTGCAGTAATTTTAATGCTTCCTAGTGTGAGGCAATTCTGAGCAGAGAAGGGAGACTTCAGTAATAAAAATGCAATATAAATACAGTTGCTTCAATGCTCCTTTATTTTTATTGAGGCTATTTTGTATTTCACTGCCTCTCTTCTGTTTCTACTTTGTAATGTCTATAGGATTTCACATTTATTAATACTGATTATAGTCAGTCTTCCTTTTAATAAAACAGTTTTGCCTTGTAGAATGAACTTTTATCCTAGGAGAAAACTTTATGGGTCCCTGTGATTTTCAAGAACGTTTCTGAGGAAGAAAAAGATTTAAAAGATAAACCTATTTCTTTTCAAAAAAGATATTTCTTGTCATATTATAATTTAGGTTTGTTTTTACTTTTCTATCATATTTTGGTATCTGTTACATATTTAGTCTGTTTCTGACTATATTTAATACTGGACTTTTTTATTATTGTCTGCTACAGAATCCAATAGATATTTTTGTCCTGCAGGCCTAATCATTGGCTGAATCATTGACTGTTTCCTCACAGGCACAGTTTGGTTAGATGAGCTGGAAAGAAGGAAGATCCAGGGAGCTACAGGCTGGTCAGCCCCACTCCGATCCCTGGGAAGGTGATGGAGCAAGTAATTCAGATAATATTTCCAGAAATGTGAACAGAAAAGTGATCCAGAGTGTTCATAGGGGATTTACAAAAAGAAAATTATGCTTAACCAGCCTGAAAGCCTCCTGTGATGACAAAACAGGCTTAGTGGATGAGGAGAAGGCAGTGGATTTTCATAAGGTTTTGGACACTGTAAAACTGACTTTTTTCCTGTCCCATAAAATCCTCATGGACAAGCTGCTGATGCACAGATTAGATAAATAGTTAGTGAAATGGCCTGAAAGATGACTGAATGTCTGAGCCCAAAGGGTTGTGATCACTGGCACAAAGTCCAGTTGGAGACCAGTCACTAATGATGTACCCTGGGGTCGATACTGAGGCCAATACCATTTAACATCTTCATTTATGTACCTCATGATGAGACTGAACACACTCTCAGCAAGTCTAGAGATGATACAAAACTGGGAGGAGCGACCAATAGACCAGAGGGTTGTGCTGACATTCAGAGGAACCTCAATAGGTTGTAGAAATGGGAAAGAGGAACATCATGAAGTTCAAAGAAGGAAAGTGCCATGTCCTGTGCCTGGGGAGGAATAATCCCAGGCATCAGTACAGGGTGGAGACCAGTCAGCTGAAAACCAGTTTTACAGCCAAAGAACATGGAGGTCCTAGCAGGCGACATGAGTCAGCAATACACTCTTCTGACAAAAAAGGACAATATATTCTGGACTGCATAAGAGCATTGCCGGCTGTTTGAGGGAGGTAACACCTCCCATCTGCTCGGCACTGGTGAGGCCGTGCCTGGAGCGCTGGGTGCTGGTCTGAGCTCCTAGTACAGAAAGACATGGACATCCCGAGTTCAGTGAAGGAGCACAGAGACGATGAATGGACTGGATCATCTCTCCTGCAAGATACTGAGAGAGCTGGGATTGCTTAGCCTGGGGAGGAAAAGACTGAGGGGAGATTTTGCTAGAGTATAAATATTGATGGGAGGGTGTCAAGAGGTCAGGGCCAGACTTTTATGTGTTGTCCGGTGACAGGATGAGACGCAATGGCTGGGGCAATATGCTGTAGGTGACATTGCTTGAGCAGGGAGGTTGGACTAGATGGTCTGCAGAGGTCCCTTCTGACCTCAACCACTCTGTGAGTCTGTGAGTCTGAATTCTGGAGGCCTTCAGAAGCAACAGGTTTTTCCTTGATTACCTGCATAAGGAATTTGGATTGTTCTTTTTCAGGAGAATTGTTTCATTAGGAAAGTGCAGTTTAAGTGCAAGCCAAATTATACAGATCACAGCCAGTGGCTGCAGTAAAATTCTTGAAAACTGAGTCTGAATGTTCACAGGAAATAAAGGCAAAGATTGCTTCAGTAATAAATCTTGCAGTATTGTCATCTTCATGATTTTGAGGGCATGGGTCATAGCTTCTGAATGCATGGATTTAACAATGATATAAAAATTATTTAGCCGCATGTTTCTGTCTTTCTTCCTGTCCTGAATTCCTTTAACTTTCCTTTTAATAAATCCAGCCCTGCATAGCTGAAAATACACTGAAGAAACTCCTGACAAAGAATTTTTAACGTAATGCAGAACTTGTCTTGCAATCCAAACAAGCAAAGACATCTACTGCAGCTCCGGCAAGTATACCAGGCAGGCTGATTGAAATCTCTCATGTGATTAAACCCTCCAGGATGGCCAACTCCTCACTTGTTCCAACTACACAGAGTTCATGGATAGGATACAAGCTGCTCCAAGGCCCGTCTGGAAGTGCTTGTGACCAGCTCCTGTGCAACCCACAGCTGAGGGTGCTGAGAGAGGCTGAGGGTGCTGGCCATTTTGCAATCCACAGAGTGCTGAAGTGAAGGCAACTGCTTGCAAGTAGTTAACTGGAAAACAGAAAGCTTAAGCCAAGAGCAGAGACAACGCAGAGAGAGAAAGAGGAGAGCAAAGTTAACTAAATGCCCCAATGGATACAGCCTTGCTCTGGATAGGGGTGGATTTTTGCCCTTTCTGTCTTAGAGATCTGGTAGCATTAAGTGTCCCACACTTGGCTGTGTATTCATCCCAGGAATTCATCCTGGGAGTAATATTAATGATGTTCAAGCTGTATCACTGTTAAAAGCCCCAGCAGATCCCTTGTGTGATGCAAATACACAACAAAAAAATAGTCAAGCTGCAAGGGGGTAGGGTGGAAGAAGGTATGAAAATCAGGAGAGGGAAGGCTGAACAGGAAAAATGAGTAGAAAAACAAATTGAACATAGGTCTTTCAATTGCATTTAGTAAGCAGCCAGATTTCAGTTTAGTGTTCCTGGAAAACAAAAAGCAAGAATTAATCAGCTCTGCGCTACCTCTGTTTCCTTCCTGTTCTGTTCTCACGGATGAGGCTGTATTTCTTTGGGTTACGGTTTTATTCATGAGTATCTGCAGCTGAATTATGTTTGGGTCATGACTGCAATGCCGTGGTGATGCAGTGTGTGCCTAGTGGGGTGTGAGGGACCACGTTTTCCTCAGGAGAGCCAGGGCTTTTCTGGTAGCTAAGCTGAAGGAAGTGGCAATGTTCTAGGGAAGCCACTAGATGTAGATGCAGTGCTAGACTGTCACTGGTCCAGGCAAATGTGATATCTGTCTTCAAGGGAAAATTACCTTTCAATGCCATGAGAGGGGGCATGTGCTTCTAAACAGAAATTTAAAACCTTTTAAGGATTATCCTGACCTTAGGATTCATAATGATGACAACAAAAAATACATATCCTAATACAAAGCCTTCTCTGCTTTGTCGCATTATGACTAAGTTCCACCAAGTGACTGCATTACCTACAAATACTGCTATTTATCCTCTTCTCCTCCAATGTTCCCCTCCTTATAGCACGACCACTGACACTTGTTGGTAAGCTGAGCAGGGCAGGTTTAAGGGATGTTCATGCTGCAGGAAGCTTTAGTATGTTTTTGAGTGAGAGTAAAATGCTGAGAAATAAATGGTAGATAAATAATGCTTTTATCCTGGGGTAATGAGGCTCCTTTTCTGAATGCAGATGAGGAATTTGTGAAAAGAAAGAGGCTAATGTAAACTCTTAAATGTTTAAATCGTCTAAATGGTGCATGAGAAAGGCTGCCTGGTAATGCCCTGCCTGGGGCAATAGGTCAGATCATCAGCTAATATAAATCTGTGGAGCTACAACCGCATACATCAGCAGCGGACCTTGCCACTGGGGCTCTTTGCATGAATCGGGCATGGCTGAGGAAAAAGCCACTTAGAAGCAGCTCTCTGCTGTCAGCAATCTGGATAAAAGGAATGTAAGGCTATTGCCAAGGGCTTGTTAGAGCCTGGTGCACTTTGTCAGGGAAGGCACACACTATTCACATTGTCTGGCTGTTTTCCTGCACTGCACAAAGCTAGTGTAGCAGGTTTCCCCTGCAGCCAATAGTGTCTGAACAGTTGCAAAAAAGAATGTCTAGAGGAGAGCAAAAAGCAGAATCACTGGCCAGCGGTAACATCTTAAAGATGAGAATCAACAAAAAATACAAGCTGCCCGCAGGTTGAATTGCTCTTAAAAGAGACGGAACATTCAGTGTGTCTGTTAAGGAAGAAAATCAATTGTCTTCAAAGACAACAGATAAGGAAGCATCATACCAAGCTGGAATTAAAATAGGACCAAATAATTAACTACTGAAAGCTATTTAGCAGTTCCCTCACTAAAACCCAGTTTTACAGGTGGTCACTTCCATCTCTGTACACAACTATCACTACTATCCAGGTACACTGAGAACTAAAACAAGGTGAGGAGGCAGTTTTGAGCATTGTCCTGCTAAATATCCACCTGTTTAACTGTTAACACACTTGCTTGGCACAGTTTTGGCCTATGCCTCTTCCAAATCCTTCCTGAACAAGTTTTGGGAGATATCATGTGTTAGAGACAGCTCTCCATAGGCAGTTTGAGTGCAGCTACATCTTTTGCACCAAATTCCTCCTACATCTTCCCACCTGTGCCAGGGACTTTGCAGCTTTGCAGCTACAGACACCTTCACGTGCTGGCACACCACACTTACTGTCACTCTCATGCCAGAGGAAAAGAAAGTTTAGTTACATTATTCAGGCATTTTTACCTGGAAAAATATCCTCCCACAAATAGCACTGATGGCAGAATTGCGCAACATGAGGTGTAGAAGAGATGTGCAATCTGTCTCTGACCTCTGAGCCAAGATTGGTGTCTGACCTTGACACCAGAGAAGTGCTGGTACTGCTGCTGTGTAAATGCCCAGGCAGGAATAAAGCAATTCGAGTGAATGAACTGAGACCGATATCACATCCTGCAAAGCAGCAAAAGAAGAGATGGAGTTTTGATAAAGTAGGAAATATCTCTCTGCTTTAGGTCAGAGTAGAAGTGCTCCTCTAATGCTCAGCCATGTCTAAGTGGCCTGTCTAGCAGCCACTGATTCAAGCAATGGCAACTTTTCACAAAACCCAGGTTAAAGCTGTACAATACATAGGAGGAGGGTCACCGCCCATCTAAGATGAATTAGTGGTAAAAGCCAGTTAATATTTTCTCAGAAAGTGATTTTGTTGAGAATATCTTTTTTACCAAACAAAATTCTTTGTAACACAGTAGGAAGCTTTTTCAATTTTTATGGATGTCTTGAGCTGTTTATTTTCCCTCAGTATTTTGATGTATCATTATCAAAACAGTTACCAAAATGTTTACATGCTAAAACCTTACAGTCACTGACAAATCTATGAAGAAGACATTAAGAAACATTGTGATAACATCTTCACAAAAAGCACAAAGAAGAATAACCACAACTGATGGCAAATCAAAGATAATTAATGTTTGAAATGTTTGAAATTTTAAGAGTTGACTCTTAGCTAAAATTGATTTTTGATGAGCTTTTCTGAGACCCACTTTCAGGAGCTAATCCATATGCTCAGTGTTTGCTGTTGCCTTCAAAGATTTTAATCTCATTCAAGCAGAGACTCATCTTCTTGCCTGGTTGTAAATCACTTGCACAACTTTGGATGTCACTGAAGTTGCTAATGGCACAGCCATCGAGACAGGGATAATGCACAAGATATAAAGAGAAAAATCAACATTCATCATGCATGTGAGTGAAACATGTAACTTTCCAGAAGAGAAAGGGAAACCTGTCTAACCGTCTAGATAGTGTTATCAAAGATCTATATAATGATACAGCGTGCTGTCTGAGCCAGCACCAGGCCAGCTGTGCTGAGAAGTATGCAAGGGTATCATGCCCCCGCCTACGCTTGTGTGGAAGCAGCACGTGCGCCGTGCCCTGGGCGAGCGCCCGTCTGCTCGGGGTGGGTGCCCAACAGTGAGGAGGCAGCGGCAGCAACGGCAGCCCGGCTGCGATGCCAGCCCCAGGGTACTCAAGTGACTGACGTTATCTGGAGCCCCCACTGCTGTGTTTTCCTTGCTCTTGCTGCTTGAGCTGAACAGTTTAAAGCCTCAGTACTGCCTGCGGTTTGCTTGCTGAAAAAAAAAAAATGAAGACATTTATTGTGAGGGTGACGGAGCCCTGGAACAGGCTGCCCAGAGAGGTGGTGGAGTCTCCTTCTCTGGAGATCTCCCAAACCCGTCTGGACATCACCCTGTGCCACGTGCTCTAGGGGTCCCTGCTGGAGCAGAGGGATTGGACTAGGTGATCTCTAGAGATTCCTCCCAACCTCAAACTTTCTATGATTCTGTGATTTCCTGTCCTAATGTGCTTAATGTTGTGTGTTTTGACCTATATGTGGACTAAGAGGCTAAGAAAAAAATATTCATACAGACAAAATTTGCATTTGTGACATTTCTCTAGATGTCTGCACCTTCCCTGGAATTCTTCTTAGCATCCAAACAGAGAATAAGTATGTCTTAATGGATCATTGCTGTGTCCATGTAAATAGACATGTAAATACCATATAAAGATACTAAGGAATTAGTCAAGCACCATTATAGCTGTAATAATGTCATTATTCACTTGAACTGACATACATCTCATATGATCTAGAAGCCTATTCAGGTATCGTGGGGCACCACTGTATTCTGCCAAGTAAACGTATGCTACCATTTAAATGGACAAAAGTTGGGGGAAGGAAACAAAGTCCTAGAGGTCAGAAGAGGTCTAGAGAGGTCCAGACCTCTCTGATAGAGTTCGGAAATGTACCTGTGGCAGAGCCAGACTCCCAAGCTGCATCCCAGTGATCAATGCACTCAGCTGCACTCCTCATCCTCCTTGTGTGCGTATCCAAAACACAGACGGAGGGAGGGAGATTTCAATAACACACCTAGTAAAGATAAAGAAAACATTGATACCTGCTCTAATCAACTGACACCAGAAAACAATGCTAAAAATGTGGTAACAATCTGTTCAGGTACCTGTTCACAGGCATGGCCTTTGAACCTGGTGATAAACAGTTAAGACAACTCCATTCATTGTTAGACACCATTGCTGATGAGATGCAACATATCTATATATGTTGTATATTTACATAGGTTGCATCTCACTAGCAATCTGAAACAATGAATTCACATATATTTCCTCAGATGCTGCTGAAAAAAAGATTCTACACATCCTGACAATGTGAGACACACCTGTATCTCCTCCAGTACTCCAGTACTTCTACAGAAGTACACTGTACTTCTCCAGTACAGTGGAAAGCATCCAAATATGATTAAATCTTGCCATTACTGCCCAAGGCCAACTGCTTAATGGAGCCAGACACAGAAGTGGAGAGAGCTGTTCAAAATTGTCAGGTAGGCAAAGGGATTTGCTGTGGAAACAGTGCCAGCTAGCAGGGAATCATTTTCAACTTGTGGTGTAAGAAGTGCAGAACTGGAGAGAACTGCTGGTTTTACTAAGACAAAGAGGACAAGTGAGAGGGATAGAAGTGATGAAAATATGCATCAAAAGACTGCAGGTCCCTCGGTCCCTCAGCTAAGGGTGGGGTGGGGTAGGGACTCCTGTCCCACAGGACCACCCGAGCGTGGGGCTGCCGGCGAGTCCCGGGGCAGCTCCTGGCTCTCCCAGTGAGGGGGAAGAGCAGCTTGCTCCAGCAAGGCGCTGGGCGCCTTGAGCAACATGTAGGTGTGTGGCACACCGTGTAGGTGTGTGGCACACCGTGTAGGTGTGTGGCACACGGCGGCCTCGCTGCCAACCTCCCAGCAGCCAGCTCAATGCCAGGAAGCGCCTCCTTAGCCTTTGCCCCCACAAAAAATACCCATGCATTGTTGCTGCTTGGTGTTTTAGAGAAACGATTTCCAGGTTTTCTTCTCTGCGATGCCACAGACCTCTCAGCCAGGTGTTTCATTTCAACATCCAAGGTCACCTGAATCCACATATATGCATTTGTACTTCTCAGTTCAGCTGACAGGAACAGGATATTTTTGTTTGTTTTTTGAAACTTCACAGTGCTCTTCTGAGTGTGTTTCCATCTTAAAAGCCATACAAGGACTGGATTATATCCACTACAACCTGCCATTGCTAAATGGAATCAAGCCATTTTACCCATTTCAAATCCAAACCACATGTCATGTTACTCAGTATTAAAATTTGTTTTGGCACACCGACACAGCATATAACAGATATGGTATAGAAATTAAAACAAAAAATACATGCATTCAGCTTTTCCTGGAGATGTTTCACATGTGATGAGGCTGCCACATGCCAGCTATTTAAACCAAACTCAAACTAGTGCCAAGGTGGAAGAAAGATGACTTGATACAAACTCAGCAGTTTATGATTGCAACCTGTAGCTCTTCCAGAAGTTTTATTCATGGTGTTGGAGGAGATGCTGTGTGACACTGCTTTGCATATGTCTCTACTCACAGAGTGCTCCATGCTCTCTGAACGCTCCTCAAGCACCAAAACCTCCCATTCCACTGCTGCCTTCCCTTCTCCTCATTCTTCTTCTCATGGGTGTCCTCATTCTTCTTCTCACTGACTTTTTTTTATCTCTTTCTTTTCTGGTATTCCAGTAGTCTATATATTCATGACTTCTGCTTTTCTGTTCCCCACGGTTTTTAGTGGAGAGAGAGGAACGGCAGGTAGGAAAACCCTAAAATCAGAGGAGAGGTGGTGTGACCTGGCTGCTTAATGAAGCCAAGAATTTTTGCAAGTTTCCTCTGCTAGTTAGTCTTGCACATTTTATGGAAACCTTGCATTCAAATTGAGGCAGGACGTTCCAGATTTCTGCTCAAAGATGAGTTCCTGAGTGTGTCAAAAATGCTGTTTTGTCAAGTCATATATTATACCAAAATATACTAGCAAACACTGGTTATGGGGAGTGGAGGGCTGCATTCAGAAGACCTAAAATTTCTCACCATTAGTCACCAAGGTGGTAAGAAACATCTGGACTTTTAAGCTGGCTTAATCTGTGCCCTACACGATATTGATCAATGCCATATTATAAAAAAGTCAACAGAAGTAAATAAATCAAAAAAAAAGTTATTCCTGTTCCTCAAAAGAGTTGAGAACATGGTTTTGGCTTTAAAAACATAAACAAAACAAACAAACAAGCAAAAAACACAAGATTTTAAGTCAGAATTGTAATTTTACTGCCAAAATTATCGTGTGTGCATATGTACTGTTTGCTTCTTTTCTTTTGCATGAATGTGGCCATATATTCCTTCAAATATTTTTGCACAAAATTATAATATAATACTATATTGCAGATGTATTTAAGACATTTACTTGATTTTGCTTCTGTAGACACTATTTACCTCATCCTTTTTCACAGTAATTTTTGCTATTGATATTCCTTTCAGACAATAATTAAAAGTTGTTCTGTATTTCTTTACCAAACTATCTTAAATCAACCCATGGCTTAATGCAAGTCTGTGACCTGCAGGCTCTAGTCTTGCGGAGACTTGTGCACATGAATACTTTATAACCCAAGGAATGGTGGCTATTAACGTAAGACTGCTTGAATGAGAAAGTAGCTCGTGCTTGAATTCTTTGTGGGAATTGGCTTAAATTTGCTGTTCAGACCTCGACTGCCTTATCAACAAGTTTTTTTCCCCGTTTCTTTTCCCTGTCCAGTCTTTATAAATCTTCTAAGCTAGACTGAACTTTCATGAATGTTGCAACATAAAAACCAGCATAATAAATCAAAGGGTTACTATGCCTCCCCCATTCCCTTTATGTTAAATAGTTCCTGAATGACTCTGGGAAGGTAGATGAGATGACTCAAACAACATTAATGTTTACAAGATGGTTCTATGAACTCAGAACAGCATGCAGTGATGCTCAGATAACATCTTATGCACCTCTGCAGCATTTGCATTCTAAAAACAATCTCCTCAACAAATAATGATTACATCTCTTGGTTTTTCTTGAACAGAGAAGGCAGAGTACAAATTACAAACAGCACTGAAATTGAGCTGTCACTTCCAAAGAGTATTATACATTTATCTTGCTGTTAAAATCCATAGGACAAAATCTGACAGAGCAAAGCTCTCGCTGCCCATAAAGTAAACAGATAAGCTAGCTAGATTACCTTTCATATTATGAACATGTGTTTTTTTTCAGAATCTCCACCCCCCTGCTCCAGCAAGGAGCCTTAGAGCCCATGGCACAGGGTGGCATCCAGGCAGGTTTGGAAGATCTCCAGAGAAGGAGACTCCACAACTTCTCTGGGCAACCTGTTCCAGGGTTCTGTCACCCTCACAGTAAGGGTGTCTCCATGAAGATTTTATTTCTGCTTGTAGTCATTTGCAACAAAATGAAATGTGCATACAAACAACATTCCTTACAAGCTTTCTGGACATAATCTCCTGTAGTAAATTGAATTTATAATCTAATAATAGCAGAATAATGTTCAGTGATGATATCTAAATAGTGGTGGAATTAGATAGTTCTCTAACTTGTTGTTCTGAAATTAATTCTTTGGCATCTTAAATACTTTGAAATTTGGCTCTCTTACTTAAAGCAAGAAAAAAGAAATAGCAAAATTCTTTTGCATTACTATTTCTCCCCCCATTCTCTTTTTCTTCTTGAAACCTCAAATTTTCCTTCATGTGTTTACTTATACTTTTGCTGCTGTGAGTTGGAGGTAGCACGGAGAGGCAAGACCCATTTGAATTATTAGCTGTGGTACAGAGACTCAGCTGTCCTGAAGGACTGAGCTGCTGCAAGCAGCTAAAAGCAGTGGGCAATTCATTACCAGACAGCAGACATTAGCATAATTTACTGCCAGTTTCACATTTTGTGTCAAAATGGGGACTACTTCCAGCAAACTTAGGCACTGCTTACCTACTCTGCCTTACCAAACACTTGTGAACAATCTGAATTTTTCACTATTTCTTCCCTTTCAGAGGATGATCCCGTAATTTTCTTCCATGAGTTTCTTTCTTTGTTGGACTAGATGATCTCTAGAGGTCCCTTCCAACCTCAATCATTCTATGATTCTGTGATTCTGATTCCATAAGTAACAGAACATGGGAGTCAAGGAATGACAAGTAAGTATAAGACCTATGTTTTCAAGGCTGTTTAAGGAACTTCATGGATAGAGTCGCATTCCTGCAATTCCTCCTCAAAATGCATTCAGTCTCAGCAGAGGAAGAGTCTCCCTCGCTGTGCTGTCTGTATTGCCCCAATTATGGAGGACGCATTTTCAGTGTGGCCCTGAAAATGCAGCGTGATCAAACTCTGCGTATCTCCACTCATGCTTGACTGTGTCTTCACGTGAGTTGTGTGGAAAAGGCAGAGTCTGTGCTACTTTCTGTGTTATTTTTCATGTCTCTTTCAAATTAATGTACCCAAGTTATGACATACCCAAACTAACCCAAACCCAAATACCCAAATTATAGCCATAACATACCCAAAACTAATACTAGCAATTTTATTAAATTAGACAAAGCAGAATGTATTTCTTTTTCCCCAGAAAGAAAGGTCTGACTGCAACTGTCACAGAACAGAGATGTATCGCTCTGATTTTCGTTCACCAAACCTTGCAAGGTCTGCGGAAACGCCCATGGTCATGCAGCTTGTTTGCATGTGAATTCTCTGGTGCTACTTTATTTAGCACCATGAAGGAGTTACCAGTTCTATTTGAGGCTCCATGAATGCTGTTATGCTGCCACTTAGGGCAGGCTGAATTTATCTCAGCATATAGTCATTAGAGCCTGATAAATGTTAAGTGCTGATTGTTGTATTTGAGAAGTAAAGTTACATCAACAATGTCAAGCCAAAACAGAATCCAGATAAGAAGAGCCATTTAAAACACGGGCAGTTGCCACTATCTATATTCTATTTCCTCTTTCAATGTTGCAGTTATTACAATGGCAGCACCATTTACTGGAAACAACAAGTGAAGATTTCTGCTTTTTTTTTTTTTTTTTTTTTTTTTTTTTTTTTTTGATTAGCTCTTCTGTGGAAATGGCTGCAAAGTGCAAAGGTCTATCTCATTCATTAGTTTGAATTTTTTGGTATGTCCGCAGCAACTGTATGCTAAACCCTGGTCACATCTCAGAGTGACAGAAGGAGTGCCCCACTACCCCACTTCAGATTGGTGCCTTCTTTCCTCCTTTCCTGAGAGAAAAGCAGGGACCCAATGACAGAGGAAGAGCCAACTTGAGTGGCTTGAACAGTGAAACTGACACCAACAGTGGTGTCTTTACTTTGAATAAAGGCAGGTAATACAAGAAGGTTTAGAAGAACTGAAATGCTACTAGAAAGCAAGAGCTGTGCTGCTACCTGCCACTGCTCAGAAAAGGGTGTCCAGAAAATTGCTTCTTAGAGGCAGGTGTGAGAGGTCAGGAATGCAGAGGAGGTGCACAGCTGGGCAGCATCTGCTCTAACCCACAGCTACCCACATGCATGTAGCCACATGCACTGCACATGCACTGGCCACATAGAGGGGACACCTGAGTCCCAGCTCAGGACCTATCCTGCTGCACAGGACCCTTGCACAACCACAGATACAAGGCCATGAGAAGCAGGCTGTAGCCCACTTATGATACAGACAAAACCAATGCTACTTTCCTATTTTCTGCAATATTTACAAATTTTCCAGAGGAAGAAAAACAGAGAGAAAGGAGTGGGGTGGAAGAAGGCCACAAAGACCAGAATTATTCTTATTTCCTGTTTGGTTTTTTTTTTTTTTTCATTACTGGTTTTTCTCCAGGTTTGTACATTGGAGTTAATCATAGAATCATAGAATGCTTCGGGTTGGAAGGGACCTCTAGAGGTCATCTAGTCCAACCCCCCTGCACACGCAGGGTCCCCTAGAGCATGTGGCACAGCGTGGTGTCCAGGCGGGTTTTGAAGATCTCCAGAGAAGGAGACTCCACCACCTCTCTGGGCAGCCTGTTCCAGTGCTCTGTCACCCTCACTGTTAAGAAATTCTTTCTCAAGTTCCTGTGGAACTTTTGGTGCCTCAGTTTGTGGCCCTTTCCTCTAGTTCTATTGCTGACCACCACTGAGAAGAGGCTGGTGCCATCCTCCTCGCTGGCTCCCTTGACGTACTTATACACACTGATCAGGTCCCCTCTCAGCCTTCTCTTCTCTAGGCTGAACAGGCCCAGCTCTCTCATCCTTTGCTCATAGGGCAGATGTTCCAGGCCCTTAATCATCTTTGTAGCCCTGTGCTGGACTTTCTCTAGCAGCTCCACATCCCTCTTGCACTGGGGTTTTCCATGGTTTTCCTCACTGCAGTAAAAAATTCCAATCACATCTCTCTAAGCTCCTGATACAATCTAATGAATGTGTCTCTTTCAAGAGAAAGGAAAGTAATTTTGAGCCCTCTTCTAAGCCTTCTATATTTTCTTTCAGCATCATTTAAAATACATTGTCACAAGAGTCAGATTCAGTGCTCACATCTGTTTTACGAAGGCTACTCGCAGCGCATGCTCTTCCAGGACCGTGCTCAGCTAATCTTAAATATCTAGGAATTCAGATGCTCATTTTGTGACTTATCCAGCTTTCCTCGAGCTAATGATAAGAGATCTTTCTGGACATTGCTTGTTACAGAATATATATGAATTGAGATGGGAAGCATGTGTACTTGGGCATTATGATATATGTAAGGAATCTCAAATTCCCAAAAGTAGACATTATAATCAAGATGTACAAACACTTCAAAGTCTACCTGTGGGCATCTCTATTGTAAGCGAATATCAAATTAAGTTTTAGAATGGATAAAAGGAATATCTGATCTTGGATTTCCCCAAGAATCTTGGCTGCAAACAGTTTGGGATCCTGCAATGACTCAATACCTTATATGAATAATGAGAGTAAGAGTATTCTTCCTCAATGACCACCGGAGGACCACCAGGACCCCCATGCAAGTGCAGAAAGAATGGGTGAAGTCACAAGATGGGACTGCACATAGGACTCTATAAGTTAGGGAGACAGCATACCTAACTGTGTATCAGATAGGTGGAACTCTGTATGTCTCCATTTATAAATAACAAACAGAAATCCTCACATGGTGTCCTACTTGGGCTTCGGCCCTAGCACACAGTACCAGGTAAACCAATGTTGACTTTCTAAACTATTATTTATTTTGGAGTTTCTTTGTCTACCTTTTCTTCAGCAACATGCTCAATCCTATTGGTTGGTTGGAGTGTACAATCTATGACCCACTCTTTGTTTCTAAGTTTATACTTCTACGTTTATGTTTGTTTGTCACAGTGGAAATAAGTGTATAGAAAATGCATATCAAGAAAGATGACTCTAAGAAGAGTTTCACAGGAGAAATGTGCTTTAGTGCCTGTTTCAGTTTATAGTAACCAGAGTATGGGTGGCATTGGGTAGTCTACCTCACTTAATAATGCTGCCTACAGGCATAACGACCTCAGCAAACAGCAAGCATCCAACCTGCACAAGCCATCTTTTAATAAACTGTCCTACCACCAAACAATGGTGTAGAGCTGATACCTGAAGGACTGCAGAGATTAATTAAATGGCTCAGTGTTTTTACAAGGCTTGAATAGAAAGTTGAAATGATAAAATCCTGGATTTGTAAAACATTTAATATTCTTACATATGGTTCAATAATGCCTCTATGGTTTAAAAGTGAAGCTCACCATATTATCTATTTTCTATAGTACTTTGTTAGTTTCTTAAAGGACTCCTGTTTTCTATCAGTCAGACTTTTGTCCAGGTGCCAGAAAACTTGCACAAACTATCCTGTTCATAAACTGTTCATTCAGACTGGCAAAATAAGCTACATGGCACTGCTCCTAACTGATAATTGGAAACTTCTTATACAAGTCTTCTGTGACAGTGTGTGTACACGTTGTGCGTACTTGAAGACAGTGACCAACATCTAATTTCATGATTTCAGAGTGATCTGGTTGCTTGGCCCTTCCTAGAGTCGAAAGGCTTTGACAGTGTGGCCATTGCAAAAGCACAATTTGTACTTTGCCAAAACTGACTTTATAACTAACTTCTATATTCTGCATTTAAAAAAAAAAATCCCCTTTTCTGTCCTTCACTTTCTCTTTCCATTTTGGATTCTGCTAGTAGTTTTACCTCCTCCCCCTCCCCTCATCTCTTCTGTCCCTTGTTATTTGTTCTCCCTCTTTTCCCCATTTTCCCCTTTTTCCTCTCATTGTTATTTGTCCTTTGGTTCCATCCCTTCCGTGGTCTTTTCCATTTTCCCTCTTCTCTCCTTACATTCTTTTCATCCCCCTCATGTTTTTTTTTTCATCCCTCCTATTTTTCCTTTCCTATTTTTATCTCTCCATTTTTTCCCTTCCTTGTTCTTCTCCCTCATTTTCTTCTTTCTCTTCCTTCTTTTACCTTTTTTTTTTCTCCTTTTATTTTCCCCCTCTTCTTATTTGCCCTTCCTTCCTTTCTTCCTGCCTGTCTACCTTAGGGATTTGGGAGTCCCGATTGACAAGAAGTTCGCCATGAGGCAGCAATGTGCCCAAAGGGGATCCTGGCCTGCATCAGGAGGAGCGTTGCCAGCAAGTCGAGGGAGGGGTTCCTGTCCCATTTCTCAGCCCTCGTGAGGCTGCACCTAGAGTATTGGGGGCAGTTCTGGGCTCCCCAGTACAGAAGGGATGAGGAGCTTCAAGATAGGGTCCAGCAAAGAGCAATGAAGATGATTAAGGGACTGGAGTATCGTTCGTGAGAGGAAAGACTAAGTGAGCTGGGCCTGTTTAGCCTACAGAAGATCAAGAGAGGTATATATACCTGAGATAGGTATGTATATATGTATAAATACCTGAGGGGAGAATGTAAAGAAGATGGGGTCAAACTATTCTTGACAGTGACCAGTGACAGGACAAGGAGTAATGAGTATAAATTGAAACATGAGTAAAAATGAGTATAAATTAAAACACAGGAAGTTCCATCTCCATGTGAGGAAGAATAACTTCATTGTGAGGGTGACGGAGCCCCAGAACAGACTGTCCAGAGAGGCTGTGGAGCCTCTTTCTCTGCAGATCTTCCAAACCTGCCTGGATGCCACCCTGTGCCATGTGTTCTAGGTGTCCCTGCTGGAGCAGGGGGTTGGACCGGGTGATCTCTAGAGATTCCTCCCAACCTCAAACATTTTGTGATTCTGTGTGATTCCTTCCTTCCTCCCTTCCCCCCACCCCCGTCCTCCCTTCCTTCATGCCCCCCACCTCCCTACGCCCCTTCCTCCCTTCCTCTCTTCTTTCTCTCCCTCCCTTCCTTCGCACCCTTCCCTCCCTGCCTCCCTCCTCTCTGCTTCCCTTCATCCCTTTCTCCCTCCCGTCCTCCCTTCTTTTGCCCCCTGCCTCCCTGCCTCCCTTCCCCTCTCCCTTGATCCTTCCCTCTCCTCCCCCTCCCCATTCCTTCAGCCACCTCCCTCCCCATCTCCCTATCCCCCTCCCTCCTTTGCCCCTCTCCCTGCCCACCTCCCTTCTTCTGTCCCTCCCTTCCTCCCTCTCTTCCACCCTCTCTCCCTTCCCCTTTTCCTTTGCCCCCCTCCCTCCCCACCTACCTTCCTCCCTCCCATCCTCCCCGTCATCTCTTCCTTCCTCCTCTCCCTTCCTCCCTTCCTTCACTCCCCTCCACCTCCCTGCCCACCTACCTCCCCTTCCTCCCCCACTTCCTTCCCCCTCTCCCTTCCTCCCTTCCTTTGCCCCCTCCCTCCCCACCTCCCTCCCTGCCTCCCTTCGTCCCTCCCTCCCTTCCTCCCTCCCTTCACCCCTCACCCTCCCCACGCCTCTACCCTCCTCCTTCCCTTCCACCCCCTCCCTTCCTCTCTTCCTTCACCCCCTCCCCCTCTCCCTGCCCACGTAACTCCCTTTCTCCCTCCCTTTCTCCTTTCTTTTGCCCCTCTCGCTCCCCACCTCCTTTCCTCCCTCCCTCCCTCCCTTCCTTTGCCCCTCACCCTTCCCACCTCCCTACCCTCTTCCCTCCCTTTCTCCTCTCTCTCCTTTCCTGCCTTCCTTCACACCTCTCCCCCCTTCTTCTCCCTCTCCCTTCCTCCTTTCTTTCACTCCCTCCTCCTCTCCCTGCCCACATAACTCCCTTCCTCCCTCCCTTTCTCCTTTCCTTTGCCACCCTCGCTCACAGCCTCCTTTCCCCCTCCCTCTCTTCCTCCCTCCCTTACTTTGCCCCTCTCTCTCCCTCCTTTCCCCCCACTTCATCCCTCCCTTGCTCCCTGCCTCCCTTCCTTCGCACCCTCCTTCCTCCCTCCCTGCCTCTCTTCCTCCCCTTCCTCCCTTCCTCCTTTCCTTCGCCCCCTCCCTATCCACCTCCCTTCCTCCCTCCCTTCCTTTGCCCCCTCTCTCCCTGCCTCCCTTCCCCCGTCCCTTCCTTCCTTCCTCCTCTCCCTTCCTTTGCCTCCCATCCTCCCCACCTCCCTCCCCACCTCCCTCCTCTCCTCCCCCTTCTGCCCTCTCTCCCTCCCTTCCTTCACCCCCTTCCCTCCTCCCTGCCTAACTCCCTTCCTCCATTGCTTCCTCTTTTCCTTCACCCCCTCCCTCCCCATCTCCTTTCCAAGCCCATTCCTCCCTCCCTGGCCCCCTTCCTTTGCCCCCTTCCCTCTCTGCATCCCTCCCTCCCTGCCTCCCTTCCCTGCCTCCCTTCCCCCTCCCTCCCTTCATCCTTCCCTTGCTCCCTTCCTCCCTCTCTCCCTCCCTTCCACCCTCCCTCTCTTTCTCTCTTCCTTCACTCCCCCGCATCCCTCCCTTCCTCTCTTCCTCCCTGCCTCTCTTCCTCTCTCCCTCCCTTCCTCCTTTCCTTCACCCCCTCCCTCCTCACCTCCCTTCCTCCTCTCCCTTCATCCCTCCCTTCCTTCACTCATTTCCCTCTCCACCTCCCTCCCTTCCTCCCTTCCCCCCCTTCCTTCCTCCCTTGCTCCCTTCCTTCCCCCTTTCCCTTTATTCTCTGTCCTCCCTCCTTGCCTCCTCTCTTCCTCCCTCCCTTCCCCCTTCACCTTCCTCTCTTCCTTCCTCCCTTCCCTCTCTTCCTCCATTTCTTCCTTGCTCCCTTCCTTCTCCCTCCTCCCTCCCCCCACCTTCGCCACTTCCCTCCCTGTCTCCCTTCCTTTTCTTCATCTTCTTTCTTCAGCAGACTTTCTCTTCTCTTCTCTTCTCTTCTCTTCTCTTCTCTTCTCTTCTCTTCTCTTCTCTTCTCTTCTCTTCTCTTCTCTTCTCTTCTCTTCTCTTCTC
>PTEX01000270.1:239715-367267 GCA_003342815.1 Eudromia elegans | reverse complement strand
CTTTTTCTTTTTTTCTTTCTTTTCTTTTTCTTTTTCTTCTTTCATATTCTTTCTTCTTTCTTCTTCATATTCTATTATTTTTTCTGCTTTCATTATGTTTATATTCCTTTATTTCTTCTTTCTCTTTTTGTTATCATCTTCATGTTTGTTTCTTTTTCCTCTGTTTCTTTTTCTTCTCACTTCATTTTTTTCTCTTGATCCTTCTTTCTTTAATTTTTCTTTCCTTTTTCTTTCTTTCAACTTCATTTTATTCTTTCTTTACTTAGATTTTATTCTATTCTATTCTATTCTATTCTATTCTGTTCTATTCTATTCTATTCTATTCTTCTTTTCTCATCATTATGCTTTTCTCTTTCACTCATTTTCTTTCATTTTCTTTCCTTTTCTTTCCTTCTTTCCTTTCTTCTTTCCTTCCTTCTTTTCTTCTTTCATCTTCATATTTTTTCCTTTGTCTACTTTTAGACAGCTTTTTTCCTTTACTTTTTTCTTTTTTCTCCTCCATATATCTCACTTTTTTCATTTTCCTCTTTCTTTCACTTTGTTTCTTCCTGTGGCTTTCCTTCTTCTTTATCTTCTTCTTCTCCTTTTTCTATCCTTTCTTCTTTCTTATTTCAATTAGTTCTTGTTTTCCTTTCTTCCTTTCTTCTGTTTCTAGCTTTTGTGAAAAGCTGTTTCTAGCTTTTTGTGAAAAGCTGTTTCTAGCTTTTCACAAAATCAGGAACGGGGAATGGGATGATGGAGGAATCATGGGTAGCAGGACAGGAGCTCTGAAGGAACCTCCTGAAGGACATCTAATGTGGAGTGCCACCTGTTACCTGTGTAGGCAAAATGTCAGGCTCTTCTCCCAGTTTCTCCTCCAAGCTTCCCTGTTGCTGCTCAACAGCAACATTGTTCCCTCAGTGGCAGACCATTCTCTGTACAATATGGCCAGCAGACCCTACAACAAGCAGACAGACATGGGTGACAGAAGAGTTCCTCAGGTGAAGAAAGGCCCTTTGATCTTCACAGACGCACAGAATCTTTCAGGTTGGAAGGGACCTCTAGAGATCCTGTAGTCCAACCCTCCTTCTCAATCAGGGATCCCTAGAGCACGTGGCACAGGGTGGCATCCAGGTGGGTTTGGAAGATCTCCAAAGGAGGAGAATCCACAGCCTTTCGGGGCAGCCTGTTCCAGGACTCTGTTACACACACAATAAGGTTGTTCTTCTTCACATGGAGATGGAACTTCCTGTGTTTTAATTTATACTCATTACTTCTTATCCTGTCACTGGCCACCACCAAGAAGAGCGAGTACTTAGGGGAGTCTTACGGGAGCACTTGCAGGCCCATTGGCTTTGCCTGGGCACAGAGCAGTCACAAAAGTGGAGCTCAGTCACACCAGCCCTCTCTGCTCACTGCTCTGCCAGACCCATGCCTCCAAACCACCCTCCCCCTCAGAGCCTTTGCACAGGACTCATTGGCAGCACTACTATGCAGTTCCCCTAGACCTGCTCCTCCAGGCCTCTTCCCTATGGAAATAAGAAGTGTCATCTTGGGGTCCCAACCCATGAAAACAATGAGCTGCAGTGACAGCTCCACAGCGTTGCTGTTCATGTGTCCTCAAGAGTGAAGCACCTCCTGACGCTCTGTCCAGGAGTTCCCCAGGCAAGGGGGTGTCCACCCTGAGCCTCAGGCAGAAGAAAGGAACCTCAGGCCCAGCACAAACATTGACCACTTCTAAAGTGTCCTCCTGCTCAGTGGTGCCAGCAGGCACATCTTCAGGGGGCTGTGGATCAAGACAGAAAAAACAGGATCCTAGAGGATCCAAACAAGCCATATTTGACAGCATTTCTCATTCCTTGCAGAGAGTTGCTTTTAGTAAGGAACAAAAGCAAAGATCTCAGTCAAAAGTCCCGTCTCCTGCCCAGCTGTGGACAGCCCTATTGGCAGTCAGACTGGTAGAAAAGCATGTGCCATTTTGCTTGTGCAGCTCTGCCAGGGTTAAGATGGGCCAGTCCATGTCTACTGTCAGCCAGGTGCTGTGCATGCAGCCCCAGGAGGCACTTTCTGCTCCTATGGGAGCAGCTCCAGGAAGAAGTGGTACCCTGGGGCTGGTGGCAGAGGCAATGGGGAAGGATGGCTGGGGTTGTTGGTCTTACTTGAAGCTGGCAATGGCATCTGTGAAAGCAGGAGGTGCCTTTTCCTCATCCACTGGTGCTCTGTCACTTGCACACGGCTGTTGAGCAGGAGCTGAAAGTTCCTGCATGACACAAAGGTGCCCAGGAGCCCAAGGCTGGTGCCAGAAGCCACAGAGATGGGGGCCCCCAGTCATGGCTGCAAGCTGGAAGAGGGCCCAGAATTGTCCTGGGCACCACAGCAGATGCTGCTGGGCTGGGAGGCAATGTCTTCTACCTGCTGCCCCAAACCAGCCCAGCGCTGCACTGGGGCACGAGTGGCCGCTGGTAGCTTTGGCCACACAGGTTCCACTGTGACACTTTGTGATGCACCAGCCAGGTGCTTTGTGATGCACTGGTCAGACCATGGGGCAGTGCTAGAGGTGAGGGCTGTGGGCCCAACAGGGAGTCTGCCGGGGCACCCAGCACCTCCAGTGCTATAAAATTGCCATGTTGGTGGAGTGGGAGCACAAGTGGTGCAGTCAGAGCACTGCTGCTGGCTCCCATGATGTCCTCTTTGCTCACCATATCTGGTCCCATTTAGAAAGAGTCTAAGGGATGTGCTCAAGGACAAGGAGCTGCCTTTGTGCACAAAACATCCTGATAGTTTTTATCCAAGTGTTTGTGCGTAGGTATAATCCCCTTTCTATCCCCTTTCTATACATAAGCACTGGTAGCCAAAGAGACTTTCATATCAGCAATGACTGCTGGAGAACCTCCAGGTCCCATTCAATTCACCTATATCTCATAAAAAGGATATTGCGATGGCTGACCCTGTAATAGCTCTTAGACTAATGCAAGTTTTACTTCTCAGTGATTGCTGGAAGAGTTCTGTTAGAAAATACTTGGCCTAGTGTAAGTCTAGATTAAAATATTTTAGGGCACCATTACTTGGTAAAAGGTGTAGACCTACTTCCCACAGGTGACGAAAACATATACCAGCTTTCCCACAAAATGAAGATTTTTCAATATTACCTTACCCTATTGTGAGATGGCTGAAGAGTCTTCAGTGTATCCTTTTCTCTCTCAGACCTGACTCCCCAGGGATATCTGAAGGCAGTTCTTATACTTTTAATACCCGCGTATCTGTGCATCCTATTCATTTCTTTATCAAAGTGTTTTCAGTTGCAGCCTTCTAGGAAAGTAGGTAAGATTCACAAAGTGGCCCACAGTGTGAATTCAGATGGAGATAAACACATGAAAGAGAAGAAAGAGTTTCTAATCTGCAACTGTTCTCCATCTTGATGTGTTTGTTCTTCGTGTGTTCAGTCACAGCTTGACTCCTACCCTTTTCTGTCAGATCACTATGAAATTTTGTGATTCTGTATCTAGAGAAACTGCAAGAGAGTACCATGATCTGTCCCTTTTATAGCCACAGGAGGTAACTGAAGAAAAAAGTTTAAGGGATGATTCTACAGTTACTGCGAGGTACAAAACCCGTCATTTTTAGAACAATGGTAAAGATCTCTCTGCTGAGTGAATGTACATATAGGTGACACATCTCAAAGGATAGTCAAAGTAATCCTCCTGAACAGTTGTATTCAACTTTATTTTTCAAAGGCAAAACAGCACGAATGTATGAGAAAGAAGTATCAAGGGAACAAGCTGAAAAAAAACTTGCTTTAATGAGATAATGTAGTTGTTTGATTATGATCAGTCATCACTTTCCAATCTAGATCTTAATTTTCTTTCACATCTCCACATTTTTTCATAAGCAATCACACTTATTTTCCCACACTCCTGACTACTCTCAGCTTTTCAGATTGCTTAGAAATTTGCTTTAATCTTCCTGTGGGTGAATCATCCTTCTAATGCTGGCATCTTCTGCCAGAAAAGATTCTGAGTCCTGGTCCACTTCAGCCAACTGTGTTCCCCTAAACAGTAACTATTCACTGCAGAAAAGCTCAAAAGTGGTTTATGGCCAGTAGAAAGTATCTCTATGGCAGAAAAATAACTTGAAGTCTCCAAGAGCTTGGTTGAAGAACCGAGCAACTTGGGGGAAAAATGTTAAAACATGTATTTCAAGTCTCTTCAATGTCACTTGTGTTTATAGACGATTTCTGGGAATTATGCTAACCTTTGCTGGTACGTAGAGCATAAAGTATGTGGCATATACTCCTGTAACAGCTACGAGCTCACTGCCAAGGCTAGGTGGGGCTGGGTGAAGAGCTTCAGCTCCTGCCAAAATACTCTGTAAGGATGGTTTGCATCAGTCCAAAACCCACTAGAAGCAGAAAAATAACATAAGTAACAGTGGTTTTTTTGTTTCATTAGTTTTGTTTTACCTTTTCTGTGGAAGTCTCCTCTTCTGACAGCAGTTTCACTGCTCTGTTCTCTCAAACAGGAAGTGGCCCAGATGCTGTTCAAGCTTTGCTTAGGATCAGGTTGTTTGACTATTCAAGCCGTAATTACAACGGGACAGTACAGTCTGTCCTCTGGGGAAGGTTCTCAGCCTGAAATGAAGTGAGCACTGAGGAATTTTAACAAAACAGTGGATTTTACTTGTTCTGTTGTGGAAACACGACAAAACTCAGTGCTTTAGATGTCGGGGCCTGGCTATACTGGCTGCAAGAGTTATGGGAGAAACACACTCCTAGATACACTATGGGCAGCAGCACAGGAAAGTAACTTTTCTCTGTAGCTATAAAATTATTGAATATGACAGAAAAATGAAGTTAAAGAGTTTAACTAAAGAGATATGGGATTCAGGCTATTCAATCTATACCAATGCCCAAATCCTTGCTAGAAGAGTGACATTGTTCTGAAATACTCCTGAGAGCAGGAAGGGCTTTGGAGAATCCAGAAATCTTTGGATAAAAGCAGAAAAAAAAAAATTCAGATATGAGTTATCCCAGGACATCTCTTACTTTTTTCCTTCCTTTAAAGCTAAAGAACTTTCGTAATATTATTATACTTTTCAGAAATTGTAGCTACCTATTTTAGCTATTTGTTCCGCCATTCGTATTTAACGTGACATCCTTCGCAGTTAAAAATAAAGTCACTGAACATTGTACACTGAACATTTTACCAAAAGCGACTCCACCACTTGTGTGAATAGACAGACTACACTGACATTTGTGAGCTGAGGAGCTTGACAGCCACCAGATTCACTATCCTTCAGCTTTCAAACTGGCAGGCAAACAGTTAAGTCACCTCAGATGCATCTGAGGGCAGTGCTGTGTTTGAAAGTCTTCTGCAAACCGCAGTAAATTATTTCACACTATTGTTCTTTAAGCTCTAATGAGCCTCTGCTTTTTAAATGTCAATATATAAAGTGCAATCACACAGTCTTAATATAGAGGAGTGGGTTATAAAATCAGCTGTGCCAGAGTATTGACTTGTAATGCTTTTAAATGGCTTTCATTTACAGTCAGAAGATAATCTATGGGACAGATATTATTGCAACAAAATTTTCTATGGTTTTGAAGTCAGTGATATAGTGTAATCATTTCAGGATCACATGCTCAGAACTCTATCAGTACATCTTGTCCCTGTTTCAGGAGCTTACAGAAAAAAACATGAAACAACAGGGTAATGTTTTCTGTGAAAGTCTCATATTGGTAAGGTGCAGTTATTATGATATACAACATGCTGTGCTACAGTGAACAAGCTATCTTACTCTTCATCTCACTTAGCGTCTCTCTACAATAATTGTTTCTTGGTAAATTACATATTCATAATCTTTATTGTATCTGTTATCCTATAAAGAATTTTCCTATCTTCTCTACTTTGTTGTTCTAGGCAAGTCTACTTTAGATGTATGCATATAATGTAATTTAATATAACTTTCCAAAAGTCTTTGATAATTATGAAAATCACTATGTTGAAACACATCATGTAGCTGATGAGCTTTGGAGCTCATCCCAAAAGATGGCTCATTCCAGAATGGAGTCTCCTTTTTTTTCCCTTTTCCCAGTAATGTTTTTTCTCTACTTTTCAGGCACTGCATTCTCATTTTCAGCCTTGCCCTAAAGGAGTACAGATTTCCAGACAAATCACCAGCTCTGTCATTTAGGAAGTGATTTCTTGATATTGAGTTAGTGAGGAGGGCTCTTAACCCTCACCTGGAGTTCTGGGCTATACTGTGCCCTCTCTAGCACGGGCTTGAGCAAGAAAAAAATCACAAGAAATGGAAGTCCATAACAGCCAGTTTCATTTACCTGGTCTGATTTTTATTCTCTGTCATTATGAAAAAAGTCAGAGGTCTTCTGTGTCTTAACTGAATTTAAGCATAATTTATTCTGATTTTCTTTTGCATGAAAGGCTTCATCTGATATCAAAAATCTTGATAGCAGTCTTTTGTTGTCCTTCAGTTACTGATTTACACATTCAATTATAATTCAGTTTAAAGTATTTTTAATCTTGAAATAAATAAAGCCTTTGCTCCTCGGTTCCTGATACGTGTGTGTGACACAAAGGAGCAGTAAATTCTGCTTAGATGGTACCCAGCGTAATGAGGTGTTTTCTTCTCTTCCAGTGTTTGAAACTACTCATATAGGTGCTGAGGAGTAGTCATCATTTATTCTGTTTCAGTACTTCCTTTGCTGCTGTTCTCTTGCTAAATGTACAATATGCTTTCAAAAGATGAGCCTATGAATTGCAATCCATAAAATTTTGAATCACAGAAAGGTTTTAATGGCATAGTATATTTTCTCTCCTCTCTCCTTCTACTAACCTTCCCCTCTTCCACGGGCAATACATTATCTTGCTTTGTTTTGTTTTGTTTCTGGTTTTGTTTTTTTGTTTTGATGAGAGAGGAGTCAGGGCAGTGACTGATAATCACGTTCTTATCTGACATCCTCCACCCTATTGCAGAGTTTTAAACTGCCCAGCTGCTCTCTCAGTTGTCTGAAATAATTTACATATCTAATTAAATTCAGACTAACTCGTTTTTAGCCCTGAAGCTTGCTGTTTCTGCTTTATATCCAAAGAAGGACTTGTGTCCTGGAAAGCTTATCTACTTCTTTCAAATACAGAAGTTGTTCTAATAAAAGCTTGCCCCTTATCCACCAATCTTGTCATGCTAAATGTTTGCAGTGGTAACAGGATGTAGAAGACTGAGATGGGAGCCAGAAGGAAGGTTCAGAGTAGGGAAAAGGTGAATTAGGCCTATAATGGGATGGGATCCGGTGGTGGCAATGTTTTTACTCACACTTTGGTTGACTAGCTGGTCAGAGTTAACACTGATAAAGTTACTATCATAGTCTGCATGGAATAATCAGGTGTCAGAAATAAAAAATAACAAATAAACAGCTCAGTCTAGGATTTCACTCCTCACAAATTCCAAATCTATAGATGTAACCCAGTAGAAGAATGTATATTTTTTTAATGCTGATATCAGAATTCCTTCTTTAAAATAAGTGACTTGAGTCTGAAGTTTCAGTGAAAAAATGAAAGTGTTCCATTGTAAATGGTTATGTTTATGTTTAAAAAATCTCTGTTTTCTTTTCCCTTTGTTAAGAAAATGTCCATAAAGGAATAAGATAAGCTTTTCAAGGTGAAGTTAATTTATGAACAGAATAATCATAACAGAACAATCATAGCAGGCAGAGATCCTTTAAGCTAAAAGAGATTATTCTTAATTTTTCATCCAGTATGTATGTGATAAAAACTGTGTAGTTTCCCTTTAAAAGACTGAACATGTGTCGTAGCCACTGACTTTATTTTGGGTATGCAGCAAGAATGAGAATCAGGCTTGCATTTGCTGCATAAAATGGGAGACCAAGCGACCACAGACCATTCTATCTAATAATTGCAAAAACAGAGCAAAAAAGACTTGCAAAAAAGACTTAAGAAAAGCTAATTCTTACAAATTAGCTATAAACTCAATTATGTGATGATCATTATTTTTAGACTTTGTATGTTTAAAATCATTGCATGGAACTACAGGCTCCTCACAAGGGAAGAAAATGGGGTGATGGATATGTGAAAGTTTAGTAATATAGTCAGCAAATTTTTGTCTATAAAACATACAAACTTTCAATTTCAACATCACGAGGCTGGCCATAGTCAAGGGGGCAGTAGGACCACAGGAATATTACTCTGTAAATTAAAATGTCTTCAATTAACTGTGTATTTGAAGGGAAAACTTTCAGATGATAGAAGCAGCAAACAAAGATTTACTCCTAAGTGTTAATGACAAAATTGATACGGGCAAAGAAATAACAAATTGTTTCTGAAACAGCCATGCTGCAGAATGAATCGGTTCTGTGGTGGTTCTTATATTAAACATCCTCCTCTGCTCAGCACTTTGCATTCAGCAGGAACTCCACTGAGTGTAAATGAAGAAGAACAGGGTATTTAAGCCATTCTTTCCTGCCAGAAAAGAAATAACTCATTGTTCAAGTTTAAAGCTCCCTCTTACCTCTTTCCAGAAACTGTGATGTCTTCTTAAATGTCCTGGTACAGGTAAAATTAAAACATTAGAGGTTAGCATAATCCCTGGTTCTGTAGCTATTTTCAGCATTTGATTCACCATACCCAGAGGATACGCAGCCAACTCAAAAGGCAAGAAGATACAAATACACCAACTACACTCAAATACACCAACACCAATATTTTTGCCATTGGGGTCTCCTTCAGATGAGCTTCCTACAGCCCAGACAAGGGTCTTGCACCTCCCTTTGCTCTGCATCACAACCCTGGTCCCAGTGCTTCTTTTCTCAGCCAGTGTAGAATGGCACGGGGCAAGCTCCAGACCCCAAGCTCATGTCCGTCCTTCATGCATATTTCCCATCCCATTTTTCCTCTGCTCAGGAATGTGTCAACAGAATGTTTTGTGATTTCTCTCCCTCTTTCAAATTTAACATCCAGCAGTGAGGAAGCGAACTTGCGTAGGAACCTACAGAGTTTGGAATATGAGCTAGGCAAAGTAAAATTAGTCCAACTTTTTAAAATGAAAATTTTAAATTTTAAATCTTTGTGATGGCTCCGTATTAAAAAAAAAAACTACACAAATGTCATTGTAACTCTTCTGAAATATCTGAAATGAAATATGGTTATGAAATATGAATTTTCAACCCTGTTTAAAAACAGTGACTATTAAAATCAGGCAGAATTGTATGTTATTGTATGTTATTGCATGTTCATGTCTGTATGAGTCACATTTTCAAATGAAGCCTGCAAAAGGCTCACTCAGACTCAGAACTCCATTTTTTAAGCATTGCACAACCCCAAAATGGTTCCTGTCCTGAAAAATTCAAAGGCAAGAAGACTGATGGTGTAAAATGGTTAGAGTGCATAAGCCTATGAATGTCTCCTTCATTTCCTGAATGAAATATTCAGTTTCATAGGTCAGTAAATTATTACTGTGCTCTAATCCATCAAAGGAACGTGGCTGTGAAAGCTGCTGCAGTGCCGGCCGTCGGCTGGAGTCGCGCTGCTGCAGCAGGGATAGAGCGGCTGGTCCCTCCAGAGCCAGTGCATTAATTAGAGGAAAGCTCTGACTTGCAAGCTCAGAGGAAGCAAAAGACAAGATATGTTTGCTCGATACAGATGGTTTCATAATGCACTGTATTCATTTCACCCATTGCCCTTGACAAGTGTAGAAGAGAAGAGCAGGCTCTGCACTGCAGAGCAGACACAGAGCTCTGCTACCCATTCCCTCCATCAGAACAGTGAAGAGGCAGAGGCAGGGGCAGCCCCTTAGATCAACTACAGCTTGTGAATGTGAAACCAGAAAGGAAGCACGATATAAAATGTCTGGGCACTGGATAGCACTTGATAATCAGTCTGGAGATCTCTCTTCTAGATCCGATGGGTCACTTTGAGTGGATTTTTCTTCCTTCTTTTGTTTACCTCATCTTTCAAGGCATAAATCACTCCATGCACTTCCTATCTGTCATCAGGTGTTTGAACAGAGCCTAATGCAGCCACCCTGAATATCCTGCTGTCCTGCTCAGCCGTCACCACCCTGACATGTAGGTTCCAGGCTAGTCAGGCATCTGCTGTATATCTCCATAGCCTTAATTTCTTCTCCAATGACTGCATATATTTGTGACCTGCTGAGGCAGCAAAGGATTTGCATATGAAAGAAATTTAAATGGTGGAAAACCACACACACACACAAAACACACTAATATCAGATGGTACAAACACAAACTTGTTTCAGATTCATGAACACCTTCTTCATACAAACAACAGTAATATTAGCAAAAACAGCTTATTTCCTGCAGTAGCTGCCTTCTGCTGTGCAGAATTTTTTTTTTTAATATCTAGGGAAAGACTGCAGGGAAACATGAATTTGGAAGTCACCCTGACTGCTACTGGTACACACTGATGAGAAAACAGGTTTCTGAATTTCAGATGAAGCCTGTAGCACTACAGCAGCATCACATAAGCAGTGCCTGTATTAGAGGGCTGTTCCAGGAAAGAAATTAACATCCCACCTCCTGCATTGCCACCACTGGAGAGCTTGAGTGTCAACAGCCATTGCCATCTGCTTGTGTACTCCATTTCCCCTCTTGCACATTTAGTTCATAATCACAAGTGCTGTTTTCTTAACTGCAACCCTTTTATTAGCCATGATAGCAATGCTTCGACAAGACAGTTGCAAAGCAGCCTCTTGAGGAGCTTAGGAGTCGTTTCCCCTTGTGCTAAATATGTCAGGATCTACATGCATGTCTACAAATTGACCAAGAGGCTGTTTAAAAACTTTCCCACAGTGATATATTGCTCTGTTACTGTCAATTAGGGGACATAAGAAAGGTGAGAACATGGAACTATAAAATACAAGTTTCAGATAACTAAAAAATAGTTTCAATTAGCTGAAAAAAGTCTATATACAAATTACATTTTTACATTCATGTTAGATTCATAAAAAGAGTTCTTACAATATTGTCTCTAAAATTTATTTCAGGAACAAAAAGGATTTAGTTCTCAAATCTTAGTCCATAGCCAAGATTGATAGGGACACTTGACTACAACACAGATATTATTTTGAGAGTAGGAGTCATATTCCACAGTGTTTACACTTGTACTAGTAGGATCTTCCTTTGTCCTTTTTCTCTCTTTTCCTTGTACACCCCTTCCTCCTTTGGTATATCACCAAACACTGTTGCCAAGGATTTCCTCTTCCCTTCTCTAATCTCTGCTATGTGTGTAAACTCACACCGGATCAGACTAAGCACCAGAATACGTTTGAGTAAATAGAATTTATTCTAGACCTTCAGTCCAATGTTATAAACTAATTCTCCTTTCCCTTTAGGCAGCATTTGAGAAAGCAGCCTCTCTATGAGACTTTCAGCTCATGAAGGCTCCGAAGGAAAAGCTGTCAAAACAGTGCATTGAAGGTGGTACATCCCCTAATCCTCATGCTCATTCACACCACAGCAGGGATCTTCTCTATGCACTGCTCAAATACCGATACTGAGTTTTGTTTTGTTTTCTTTTCTTTCAGAAAGTGGAATTTACCTATTTTAACCGATTATGTAACAACAATCTAGGATTTTTTTTCTTTTCTTAACAGAATATGGTATGGTACATTCCCATAAATTTGAGTAAAAGGCTTAAGCCATATGTGATATTCTTAATCACCCTCAGCAGATCAAGCAGTTTGCACTGAACTCTTGCATCTCAAAGATCAAAAGGATTTGTTTGGCCCATGTTTAACAGCAAGGATTTGGCTTCATTCCATGTTTTCATCGCAAAGCTTTACATTTGCCTTTTATGTGCTATCATAATTAGGATAAAATGATCAAAAAATGGACCCAGATCACTTAAGAACATTTTTTTCATGAGGTAGGGTAGCTGTAGTTTGCTCTGATTTTATGCCTATTTGTGAGTTTCCTAGAAAACAGAATGAGAAGTTAGCATTTGGTTGATAAACCTCCGAAAACAGAACAGAACCAGGTATACTGTTTATATTTAACTCAAGAAGGAAATTGGCAAATTCAAGTAATCGGTTATTGTTATATATAGATCAAAGTACATCAGTATTATCCCCACTGGAGCCTTTCCGTAAACATGCACTGTGGTGCATGTTTATAATGGCAAATTAAATGGTCTCGGGCACTGCAACTCAATTGTCTGTCCCATCCAAACCTGGCACTCTGGTCCAGGTCAACTGTTGTTTCCTGGACCATTCTGGGGCATGGTCTGGCAGGCAGCGCTCCCAAGATCAGCTTGCTGTGGTCCCTGTGCCCTGGTGGGTAGGAAAGTTTCACAACTTGTGCGTGGTCTGTCTCATGCCAGCCAGGCTCAGTACCAGGGCATATCTGGTTTACTGCAGCAGGCGAAGCCCGGTGGGTGTGAACCTCTGCTCATTGGTCTTATACCTGCATAAGTCCACAGATAAGATGATATTATAACATAAATAAAGTTTAGATGTTTTCCGCCTCCCTAGAGCAAATCCAGTGTGTCCCTTCAGAGTAGAAGTTAGAGCCTATGTTCTGGAATTTGTATGATGAAAACCTGATGGCTTGAGCTACCTAAATATACTGTGACTTTGCATCCTACTCTCAGCATCAGGGAGTATAAAAAGGGCTTCACAACATCACCCTGTGCTGCGTCAAATCCCATGCTTTGGATCCTAAACTCGAATAGATCTGTTCCTGATTCATAAAAGGTAAGTGAGAAGGAGGACAACTCTCTTTATAGTCTTTCTCACTATTTGGTTCACTGATAGTGCTGTAATCCAGAGTCAAGAAGACCATCAAAGGAAAGGATGATTCATGTTTTAAGTCAGAGAAGAACTAAATCCCAGGTTTTCAAAACCTTTAATTGAGGCAACAGACACAGAAGAAGCAACAGCCAGGCAGCTGCAGAGAGAGGCTGTCCTTGGTGACACACATTTTCCAGCTGTGTGGGCTGCATTATCGCGCTGAGTACTGAACACACCAACAGTGGCAGTGCAGAGGCAGACCAACAGCACCTCTCCCATACAGAACTAGTTTGCTCTGCCAAAATAACCCTCCCTACGCCAGCCTTTACACATGTACATTTTCCAGCACCCATAGGGATATGTTTTTGACAAAATCAGGTTACTCTGTTTTCCAGCATGTCACTCTTCTTCTACAGTAATGAATGCTTTAGGTCTTCAAAAACACCTTTTAATTCTGATGCTTTTTTTTTTTTCCAAAGGAAAACTGATCTCATTGAGCTGCAGAGTCCCTGAGGGCATGTAATAACATACTGACGGCTGCAAGGAAAAGATCTGAACCTGTAAAAGTGCCTGTACTTGTTTAATTTTAACTACATGAACTGTCCTGCTGAAGTCAATGTGACTACCACTGTGAGTAAATTTAGGTGCATCTGTCACTTCAGCAGTAGGTACTAAGTCTGGAGTGTGAACAGTCATTTAGATGAGAGGAAAATATATTTTGTGCAGTACAGGAAGCTACCTAGTGTGCTCAGTTAAAAAGAAACACACTCCATGTACTGAGTATTTTCAGCTGATCTTTAGACTTAGCAACATAACACAAAAGCCCAAAATGGGTGGAAGGAAGTCAAGCCACAATAGGCAAAGAGCCAGAAGACAACCATGATCTTTTACTGTGACTTACCTGGAAGTGACCAGCACACAGAGAGATGAAATTCGGGAACATTCTCCACACTCACATGACTGCACAGATTATAATTGTTTCCGTAGACTTTAAAAACTTCCCATAAGATGTAGAATAGGCTTGTTCGATCCATTGCACGCAGGCTGACTAATAATGGGACGCCTGAGGTGCAAGCATTTCAAATGCCCTGAAAATGTGAGGTTTTTTTCTCCCTGTGTGTTAGTATCACACTCCAAAATGGAGAATAATATAGCACCCTTTTAAAATGCTATAGATGACTAGTGCAATATAATGGCATAAGTACATTGGCTTCTCATCCTTGCATCTTTGTATATGAGCACAATCTGGTACTCTGTATAAGGTTTGAGAAATACTAGAGTAAGCTGCAGATGGGTACTTTTAATATCATCAGCCTCTGCCCAGATCCACTATATGTCATGTCAATATATATTTTGAGTTATCCATTTTAGCTCTCCATCTAAATGTTGTAGAAAGCTTTTAATGCAGCCAAAGCAAAATGACAGCATTTCTGCTAGATACTGCTATTGCTCCATTTACCATCTACAAAATGATTTACCATTTTATGTAATCGTTAAAGTTTTATGGCCCTGCTGTCATTATAAAAGAGACATGCTGATATTTTCTATTGTGCATTATATCTAGCAAAATGAAATAAACAGCAGTTAGGCAGCTTTTTTTTTCTCCCAGTGTCTTTCTCTGTATTGCTCCTTTTCTATAAATGATTTTTGATCTTCCACAGCAAAACCTTGGTACTTTGTCCCATACTAGAAAATAGTGTTGGGCGAATTAGACATTGCTACAGACTCAGGGCTGTTAGTAATATACATTATACATACTACCAAATTACACTAAAAACGACATGAACTGTTGTGCCATCATTTAGGAATGATGGAATTTAATGCTCTACTAATAGTTATTTCACTAAAGCACAAGGCTACAAGTTCACCCGTTAAGTATCAGATTATGGTGGTATTCCATATCAACAGCAAAGCCCTGTCATCTGATATTCCAGGGAGTGAACACCTTCTCCAGTCTTAATGCACATTCTTTAAGACCCATTATTTTTTACTTCATTATTTCATATGTTTCTCATCTGTACTTACAATGGAATTTTATGCTTTTTTTTCTCGTTTGTTAAAAAAAAATGTTGCTCAAAAGAATTTCTGGAAGTTTCGTTAAAAAATTAATCTCGAGGTAGTCTAGAGAAAACTGCATGGTCAGCAAGGGATGCACCAATTAAAGAGAAGCACAGTGTGGGAATCTATAACGTAATGAAAACAAGTTTGCTTATACGAGAGGGAGACATTACAGCACACCTGCCAGGTTCCTGCATGTGCTCCCTAATCATCTGTTACCAGCCGCAGGATACTGGGCTACTTGGATCTTTGGCTTAAACAAGTACTGTTCTTCATAAGTTTCTATTACATTCATGTTCAGCTGCCTCTTCTCCTACAAACCATCCCTCTGTGTTCATCAAAACCAGCCTTCTACTTTCACACAGCCTACCACTTGTGGGTAACTTACACCATCATTATACCATTATGAATGTCATTTATGAATTTGGCTGAGCAAAGAGCCTGTTTTTTATCTTAATTATGGGCTATAAAATACTGTCAATTTTATATCTGACACCATGATACGATTTGATACGATATGTCTGCACTCTATTTAAAGATGCATATTGCTTTCGTGTATGAAAAAAATAATTACTGGATATTCTTCTGGTCATGAGTTCTAGTTAGGCTTCAGCTAAAAAGAAGTGAGGAATTAACTATGGAAAGAAAGTCACGAATAACCTTGGCCAAATAAACCATGATCAGCAAACTGACAGCTCCTAGCATTTTGCTTTGCTTTGTTGTAGTATATACTCACTCAAAATGTCTTTAAAGACTTCAATTATGTGTGCCTTTTACCATCCAAAGATCTTCTGTTTGCCACAGGATTTTCTCAGCTATGAGATCTAAATTCAAGGAGATATGGAGAGTTGAATATGGAATTGTATGTGAAGAAAAGAGCACCATGCTGACAGTGCTTTAAGACCATTAACACATCATTGGGAACTCGGCTATACAAATAGCCAGCCTTAAGGGATCAGCTGTCTTGTTTAAGAATACGATTTATCAGGCATACCAATACATTAAGGGAGACACAGTGAAGATGATAATATAAATATTGGTTCAAATCAGGAAGCTATAATACATACTACATAATATATCACATACTGTAGTCTGCATACTGTGGATTTCTGCAGCAGTTTGGGTTGTAAGAGGAAACCCAGATCGCACTAACCTGAAAAGAAAAGTCTATTCTTGAGCTTAAGGCAAAATTTAAAATAATCATTGATTGCACAAGCACTTAGTGAATGCAAGCGGATATAATGTATTCTGTATTAAAAAGCAGAACTCTGTTAAATACATGAGCATATCTAAAAGGAGAAAACATTGATGTAACAAGGGTATTTGATATGTTTCAATAATCACGACCCGGCAATGAAAACCACAACCTTTTGCCTTCGTTCTGATTCACTTATTATGAAATGTTATTAGCATTTCATGTAATAAACATACCAAGTCTCTCAGCTGGGTTTCTGATAAGACATGTTAGAGAAACTTGGCCTGAAATCTCAAACTAAAATCTAACTAAAATCTCAAAACCTTTTTATTACTATTGGTAACTACTACTGGTAACCAATATCCACATTTGCCAGGTAAATGTGTTTCCGAGTGTGAGGTAGGGTGTGCAACCAGGCTGGTTCCCAGGATTTTCCTCTTGAACTTGTTTCATAGTGTATCTGAATATGCATGTGGAAAAAAGGCTTTTCAGCAAACAATGTCAAAAAGATGGAAATTAAACCTTGACAGTGAAGACATAACAGACAGAAGAAAGAGATACTCACTGTCAGTGAAACATGTCTAAAAATATGTATAACTAGAATAAATATTGAGATTGTGATATCTCCAGGCTTGCCACAAGTTAAGATGCATGAATACAAAGTGCTCTATTAGAGCTGCCATCAGACCCTCACTACAGAAATGAACAAATATCTCAAGCTTTTTTCATGTCCATATTACCACTGACTATAGATGAGTTTGTTATTAGGTAGGGCTATGCAAGAGCAGCCTTCCCACCACTTTCTTTTTGACACAATCCTTTTTATTTTTCTTTCCAATGAACCATGGCTTCCTGGTATTCTTAGGAAATGATTGTGAAGCTTATAAATTCCCAGCCACTCTTTTTAATCTAAATAGTTCTAAGTCATACTAATTGATAACAGAGTGACAGGCTGAGAATATGGTAATGATCCACCATAGACCCGAGAACTGACCCAAGTCATGCCTTTTAGGATCCTCTAGACACACAAAGCCTGGATATCTTCGTTAGAGTCTGTCTTTACGAGGAGGTTGTGCAGATTGACAGGTACATGATGAGTGTCAGGTGGACAACCTGTCTAAAAAGTTCTGTCCTGTTTAGTTTGGTGCATTTTGAGAATGAAGTAAGCTAATAGGTGCAAAACTTATTGGACGTCTGCACAGCTTGGCCTCAGTACTGCAGTAATGTGCTTACATGACTTCAAGAGCAGAACTAGACCATATCTGGCCAAATCAAGCATAGAGCAAGAGAAAAATATTGCTCACTATATCCGTCAGTGCAGATATGCCCAGGAAAGGGAACAAAATTAGTAAACTGGAGAGATACTTATTCTGCTATTTAGACTATAAATTCCTTAGTTTTTCACACAACAGCTTTTACATGAAAGCATATCCTTGGAGAGAAAAACTAGAGAAGACTTCCAAGCAAGTAAGCCTTGCCTGAAAATGAGAAGCAGAGAAAGAGATAGGCAACAGTTTCAAAAGTCCTCAGATGGACATTGTTGTTGCAATACTTACACGGTCTGTGGGCTGCAAGAATGTATAAGAATTGCCAGTTCTTTTGTTTTAAACTCAGGATAATCCAGGGCAGAAAACAACACCAATAAACATAGTTCAGTTGTTACGGGTAGTTACTGAATCTTGTTCAGTTGCCTGTTATTTTTTGGAAATTTGTGTTGGGAGAGCTCTAGTTGTGCATGCACCACACCCTTCCTGAACCTGGCAGCAGTATCAGTTAGGCATATGTTATAAAACTGCCAAAAGTCCTGACCAAAGGGCACAGTATACTTGCATTACAGGAACGCTAGTGTGGGGAGCGTACTGTGACTCAGAGACTTCCTAGCGTTAGCTGCAGGGCAACACCCGATTTAATCCTCCCCGCATTTCTGTGTGCTTGGCATTTGCATACAAGCTAGTCACCTGGGCAGCCCTGAGGGAGTAAAAGAGGGATACCAAAGACATATTTAATCTCATAATAAAATAGATACCACTAGCAGGCAACTGGGGAGCACAGGGGAATGACAGGGGAGAAGTAGTTCAGATGTTGAAGTCCATAGTTATGCTGGGACTCAGTTCCCGAAGCATAGGCACCTGGTGCTGAGACACGGCAGGATGTATGATGTGGCCTCATGGGGCAGCAGATGTGACACATATCCTATGAGGCACCACTGCTCTTCCAGAACAGCAGCTGGAGAACATGGACAACCCTTGGTGGGAGGGATCAGCTCTGCATCTCAAATTGTGGAAGATGCCTATATCTAAGCAACTGAGATGGACTCTAGGGTGAGTTACATCGTTGTCTGGTGGATGTATTGACTTAATCTCCATTGACCCACAGCAGGAGTTCAGACTCCTGGCACTAACGCACCAACATGTAGACAGATATTTTTCAGAATGACCCCCCCACCCTTACAGCTAGGTGAGATGAATCCAGTGATGGAGTCACTGCATATGGATAAATACTTGATTATTTTAAATAAATTAATCACAGGATTTCAGACCTTTCAATTCTGAAAGCTTATCAGAACACAATAAAGATGTTGACAAAGACTAAGAAATACTTTTTTTTTTCCTTCTTCAGCTTACATTCCAAGTTTTAAAGATTTAAGATCAAACAGATAACCCCCATTTGGAAAGAGCTAGTTTTCAAATCTGGCTTGACAACATAATATGCTTTAAGTGAGCTTCCCCCAAGTCCATCAGCTCTTACTTCTGCTGGTTGAATTCCAGCCGAGCAGTGCACAGATAGCTAAAAGCAAGCATTGTTCAGAAGGAGTGTTCGGTTCCTTCCACTAAACTGAGCCACTTTTATATAGTTAAGTGATAAACTGATTAAAGTCAATTGAGACATTTAAAGGTTAAGAACATCTAAGAGACAGCAGGCCTTTCCTTCTTTTACCCTGTCCCCTTCCAAACCGCATGCTTGGGAAAACACACTGTATGTGAGGCAGCAGGGCTTTCCCTGGCTTGCTAGGGAGCTGAGATCAGGCCCTAATTAACATGGAGCTGTCACAGACCCTGCTGTGTGTTTGCTCAGTGGCCACACAACAAATGGCCACAATCTGGTCTCTAAATGGTGACAGTTTACGCTAAAGAGGCCTCTGGGAAGGGAGCTGGACCGGAGCGGGGACAGCTTCTGGAGCCGATCTGCAGACTCCCTCCTGCAGCGTGGGGCACAGCCGACATGCTGTGAACACACTCGTGTGTTCAGAGAGGGACGACACGCCAGCTGCTGCCCTGCGCAGTGCGGGGGCCGTGTCTGCGTTAGCAATGCAGGGCAGCAGGAGCAGATTTGTGGGCCTGTCATCCACACCAGACATGTGTTTAAACTAGACTGCCCATCAGCAGCTGGGATGTACACAGCCCTGATTTAGCTTCATCAAAGAGAATCCAGTCTGGGAGCTCTCATTCTACCCTCAGACACAATTCAAAGTGCAGTAAGAGGAGATGATCAGGAGATTTGCCTCAGAAACACACACTTGAGCTGGAATTAACGCAATCTGAAATGTATCATTGAAATGGACCTATGTGTGTATGTGAGGGGTAGTACACCCTTCTTGCCTTTAGTGGTAAGGTATAGGTCTGTTTTTCAGATTCCATGGTGTTTTCAAGTAACTTTCAGGGAAACCTTATATCTTTGCACTATATATATTTCAATATCAGCTTGTGGAGGGTTCCTGTGTTGAACTGCACAACCAGACCAAAACTTGCTGGTTTTGTTCCAAGAAGGAAAAACCGTCACCTGTGCCCCAGCACGGTGCCCTCCCTGTGGATGGAGGTGGAGGTCAGGACTGGACGCAGCCGGAGGGTGGCACTGAGCCCAAGGCGCCCGTGCCAGGGCAGCTACCGCTGCGAGCCATGCTCCATGGGCGAACAGATCCAGCATGTGCTCTGCTGCTGGGCAGGGCTGAGCGCCTCGGGGACCTGGGCGGCTGCCAAAGGCCCAGCTGGGAGGCCAAAGCTGCAGCAGAGCGCGGAGGGCCCCAATTAGCACAGGCATTATGGGGGAGGATGCTTCCCCTTGGCTCGGTTAGAGGCTTGGCAGAAAATCACAGGAGAGACAAACACACCGAGTGAAGGAAAGTGGTGACAGCGGGTGAGAGGAGAGGGCAAAGCAGGGGGAAAGGTGGACAGCAGAGGGTATGGGCTGTGGTCAAAGTAACCCCACAGACGCTGCTAAGGGCATTTCAGCCCCACGCAGCGGGAAACTCTTGTCTGGTGACTGGCAATAATCTAATTCCCCTCACCTCTGTCTCAAGCGCTCCAGGGTTAAATAGGGATGAATAGCCACGTCCTGCTAGTTAAGAAAGCAGGAGCTTGCTGTAGTGCTAGTGAACGTGATCTCCACTTCCACTGGGTTTGCACAGAACTGTGTGCTGTGTAAGCAGTGGTCATGGCCAGGTTTCAAACACGCACAGCACATGCCATTGCTTTCAGTTAGACAGACCGAGGCAGAAAAGAGGTATTTCATGTGAAGGAGTAGCCTGGTTTAACAAGAAAGAGAAGGAAAATCCATATTTGTGTAGAAGAAATGGCATTCTTTAGTGTGGAGGTCAGTACTGATTTAGGTGGTGTTTAAGCCCTGTTTGGAAGGTATGATGGGATTTATGTGGTTCACAACCTTCATGCTTTGCCCTTTCTCAAGAGATTAATACTGTACTTCTCATCCCAAGTGAAAACACAAAGCCCAAACTACATAATAACTCTGAGAGCAGAAGGATTTGGGAGTATGACCGCTTCAAATTATGTGTAAGATGATTTGAACATTCATTAAAAACATTGCCTGCTATCTGTCACCTATGACCAGAAAGGAAAAGGTTTTCTTTTCTTTGCTTCTTTTCTTTTTTTTTTTCCCTTTTACTCTGTAATGCAGTGTGGAAATTGAAAGCTGATTTTTTTCCAGCTGACATCCTTGCTGATCACTCCTTTACAATCCTTAAATCCTTTTAAAACACATTAACGAAACTTATTGAACTAGGAATAATTTCAGCCTGTTCAAAGAACAATATAAAAGCACAAAGGGAAGAGTGTTGACCTTAAAATTTAAAGCAACCTGGCTATTTATTTGACTTGTCTTATCTGTTTATATATTCACTGTTAGAAATGCTTAGATAACATTTTCAGAATAAGAGCTTCTCTTAGATAAGCCAATAGTAAACAAATGGGCATATAGCTTATGTAGAATACTTATAGATTCTAAAAAGGTTGAATAATGATTAAAATATACTTTAGTAATTATTTGAATTATTTTAAAATGAAATAATGTCTTTGGATAACTTGACAGGATACAAATCACTTCTATTTCTTGAGCAATTGTATCTCATAGACCTCATAGACCATTGTATCTAATAGACCTTCATGGTATCCTCATCTCTGACTGAAGACAATGGGGACTTGGGCTATTTGAAGTAGTGCTGCTGGATATACTAGATAAAGCTAGGAGGAGAACATGCTGCAATTTTCCACCATCTCTAGCCTTTCTCTTCACCCCTACGGTGTTCACATAACCCAACTCGGCTAAAGGAGCGGGCATAAGAGAGAAACAGAAAGGAACCCGGGCACACTTGGGCCTCACAGATGACTGTGGTGCTCTTGACAAGTCTGTGCAAGCATCAAGTGAGTCACTAACGGCTCAGCAAACGTCAGCTTTGCTGAAATCAGATCAGAGGGCAGGTCACATCCTGCAAAGGAGCGCGTGGAGCCAGTGTGGGCAGCGCTGGAGCCGTGGGGCCCCAGGTGGGGACAAACACAGTCCTTCTTCCCAAGCTCAGCTGGCCCGTGCCCCTGCACCATTGCCACATGTTGCCACCCCGAGAGCCAGGATCTTCCAGCTCCTTCAGCCCCATGAAGTCTTAGTCCAAGAAAAGAAACCATGTTGATCTGAGCACTAACCATTCCGCCCCGATGCACATACTAGGCCTGGCTGCACAAGGTGGCAGTGCCCATAACCCGCCCTGACTTCAGAAGAGTCAAGAGGATGCTCAACGTTAGCGTGTGCTAGTGCCTGTCTGCATACTGTGTGCAGTGTGCGCACCTCCGGAAGGTGCTCCGGTTCAGCCTGGACATGGCGCTCACTGTTGGAAAACTGGAAGGAACTGGTGCTCATGTAGTTTGGGCTCCTTGACAGAACCACACACAAAAGGTACACAAAGCCCCCTTATGAGGAGACTTGTTTCACAGCTGTTTGGGACTTTATTTTTTCTTGAGAATTTTCATTATTTTCATTTTATGGTATCTGTTCTGTAATTTTTTTTTTAGTCCCATTCTTATACCAAAAGATTTCAGCTAATAGAGTTTTCTACAATGTGGTGCATCATTTCTGTTTATTTGATTCTTAGCTTTTTCGCTTTCAGAAGGATTTGATCACAATGCTCCTAAAAAGTAAGCGGAATAAGTACAATGAAAACAGTACATAAAAATATATAGTTGACTCATTAAAATAGATTTATGTGGTTTTATTTTTTTGTTGTTGTTGTTGTTTTGTTTTCAATTTGGGGGTTATGAAATGTGATTATGGAGTTTTTGGGTTTTTTTTTTTTTYTTTTGGAAGAAGAAATTTAATGGCATTTTATAATAAGTATCTGTAGCTATTCTTAAACTTTTAAGAATGAGAAGTGCATTCAGTTAGGCCTATGTTACTGGTCTCCCTTTAAATTGGGTCATTATTAAAGTAACAAAGATTCTCTATTGAGAGCCAGTGAACAATAAACAGAGGTTGTGTTTTTTTCCTCTCTAGTAAAGACTGAGTTTCAGTGGGCTGTAAATATTTACTTTATACTGCAAACAAATAGTATATCAAACTTCTTTTTAAGCTGATTGATTTTCATATTAGATATAATTTTAGGTATTTAAAAATACTTTAAAAAACAATAAAATATAAAAACCAGAACCCTAAAATCTAGAGAGAAAATTAAACAAATAGATTCTGCCAAAAATGGAAATAAGTGTACAGGAGTGTGAAACTATCACTTGTTAAAATGTTTGTCTTAGTCTTCTTGTTCTGCAAAATCTATATGGTCTTTATATAATTCTTACCTGCAATAGTGGTTTTATTTCTAGTGTATAACCTGGTCTAACTTCATAGCTGATCCTGCTGTGAGCAGGAGGTTGAACTGAGAACTTCCTGAGGTCCCCTCTTCTAACCTAGAATTTCCAATAGGCCTATAATGTGTGTAAATATTTATGCCCCTTTTCTGAGCCTAAGTTTACCTGTAGGTGACGTTGAATGCCCCTCTGTTGCAGGAGGTGACCCTGGTCCCCAGGCCGTGAAATGCCGGGGAGGGCAGACCACCCATTCCCACTCTGCAGCAATGAGAGTATCTGCATCAATGAGGGGCCCTCTGCTCTAGACTCCTCTGTTATTTTTCCTGAGACATAATTACCACTGGGGTAGAGGGATTTAGTCCAAAATATCTGCAGTGTGAGTCTTACAGAGCAGCCTACAAGGGTGGACTTGCCTGACAGCCGCCTGCCCAGGGGTGTGATGTGAGAGCTCGCAGGGTGCACAACAGGCTGGGGAGCCAGAGGTGGTACAGCCCGGTTCATACAGCCTGCTGGAGCAGCTTGTGGGATGCAGTCTGGACGAACAGTGCCCAGGAGAAACATCTGCCATGGAGAGGGGTAGCCTGAGCCCTCTGCCACAGGGCAGCCAGGAGATGAGTGTTCGTCTTACTGTCTCGGCCCTCTGCTGCCTGGCAGGCCACAGCACATCCCTCACCACTAATTCTAGCCCTTTCTTTTAGTTAATCACACTTTAATGCCTGTTATCTTGTCTGATTCCACAGCCCTTCCCCCTCGAAAGTAACCGTCACAGAAATACCTCTGGCTATCTGATGCAAATCACAGAGAATCCTTCAGGGCAATTTCCACTGATTTTTAGAGCAGGCCAAGAGCTCTAATAGCCATTTCCCCTTGTTCCCCTTCCTAGGACTCCTGAACATTGTTTTACATAACTCTTTAACATGCAGCTGAGGTTCTGATAATGCTCCCAAAAGCTCTGGACATCTACTTTGGAAAATCAAATTGTTTTCCCCTTTTTATTTTACTCTATAAAAGACAATTTGTGAAGTCTTAAAATATATGTGCTGCTTTATAGAGAGGATATCATAACTAGAGCTCCTCTGCCAGCTATGGCTGCAAAGATTCAAAAGAGTAAGAAATAAGTAAATGGCTACATGATGACAGGTAAATTCCTGGTTGGATACTGAGCAGTCAAATGGAATAAATTATTAAAATCTCTAATGCTTCCAGGTCTCTTCTGCTCACTGAATCATCTTTCTCAGTGCAGGAAATAGGATTTGCATGTGAATCCTCGCAGCCTAGCAGTCCCCCAAGACCTGCAGGAGCCGGTCCCACTGGCAGGGCTGCACTTTCTGTGAACTTTGGTTTTTGTCATTCTTCCTTCCAAAGTGGCACCAGAGTGTTACATAGCAGGAGGTATCAGCAAGATGTTTGTCTTCCTTTCTCAAAGAACTGCTTTCCTATTGCTTCCATCAGAAATTTTAAGTGGAAGCCCTCAAAGTAGAGCTAAATGTCATACTATCCCATGAGTAAATGTTTGTGGGGTTGGAGCTCACGTATTTGCTAAAGAAATCTGGACTGTTGATTCCCAGAAAAACTCCACAGTATGAATAACTGTGTGATTCTGTCCAGAGCTGTTGCTTCAACACAGCATGATAAGATCTGACTGCTTCTGTAGTTTTGTTTAATGTAGCTGTTGCAACATAAACCTAACGAAGCTTGAATACTGGGGCTTATGTTTATTTGTTTTGAATAGCTTTGGAATTGATATAATTATACAGAAGAGTTAAGCTATTTTACTCTCCTTATCCAAGATGTTATTTAATCTTCAGAGTCGATCAGATTAAAAGAAATCCTTTATCTCTTGCAAGATAAATTGCTATAACTCAGGTATTATAAAGAACGTGTAATCAGGTCATCTCAAGACTATAGGGAATGTTATTCTGTTACACAAACTCAGGTGATGTTGGGGTGTATTTTAAAGGACTCTAAAATCCAAAGGGAAGGGCATTCATTAGTTTTATTACACGTGGCATGATTTCACAACATAAAAAGCCATGTCCCAGGATCCAATTAAAACAAAAATGTTCCCAAGCTTATTTAAAGCACAGCTCCATTGTATAAGAGCAATGTATTTGTCTCCCTTAATCAAGGATGAAAGTTACCAAATAGGTTCAGTCAAACTCAAAGTAAGTATATGTATAAAAGTACTACATATTATAGTATCCTGAGGGTCAAATAGCCAATTATATATGTTTGTATTGGAGACTTGGTTACATTCATGTGCTCATCCTTGTTCTCTGGTTGTGAGTCGTACCTGAAATGATTGGAACATATCAAAATTATTCAATTCTGTTATAGCCAAACAGGATGGACTCTAGCGTCTGGTCGAGAAATGTTTACTAGCACCTGCTAACTCCCAGATCAAGCATAGGCAATGTACCCTATAGATCCTGTATCTTAATATATGCTGTCAGACTGCAATCCCCTTTTCAGGCTTGGAAGATACTTGCTTTTTATGAACAAAAATACTTAGAACCCGTGGAATGTGATAGGACAAATGGTCAATGTCCATCAATAAGTGAACTGCAAATTCATATATTAAGATATGCAGGAAAGACTTCAAGCCCTTGGAAAAAAACAAACAACTCCCATCTCCCACCCCATACCCCACCCAGCCCCTAAAACAAAACCAGAAAATGATCAAGTCACTTAGCAGTGCGTAGCACTGGTTCCTTCCATGGAAAGAAAATACATGATTTTATGATCAGTAGCTCTGCTAGAGACACTATTCAAGATATCTTCCAAAGATAGATTAATATGTAGGAAGTACATTTACTTCAGTAATCTTTTTAAAGAATATCTAAGGAGAGATCACTTTTAAGGAAGACTGAAAGACTGCTAACTATTTCTGAGCATTTTGTAGACACCACAAAACTTAGGAAGGCAATAATCATGATTTCGTCCAAATTAGTGTTATAAAAATGATGAAAATCTTAGTCATAAGATGTTCATATGTTGCAGCTTCTGTCATTGTGTGTTCTGCAATTGGTATCTTCAGTGTTTGATATATGTATTTCTTTAAACATTAGAAATTGCATTCATGATAGAGTTGGACAAATTTATATAACAGATTTTAGTTTTCTTTCTGAAATTCATAACTACTCATATGCCAGCTGGGATTTTTCTGTGTTTATTGATTATTGGTATGTAAAGCTGTCAAATATATTTTGGTTCAATTTCAGAATCATTCCAGACATCCCTGTGAATATTCTCACTGTCTTTTGGTCAAATAGCTTCCAAGTCACATTTAAAGGAGCTGTGTGCCTAGCAATGATTTTTTTGTGCTTTCATCTTCTTTGCAACCAGCTTAAGTCGTTGATGTGGCTTATTAGATACTAAAAATGTAGAGCACATCTAATGCTATTTCAGAGATCACTGCAGTCTTTCGTAGCAAAAAATATGCACTGATCATTTTAGGCGTTGACTAGGCAGATCAGATTTTGAGGATCCCAATGACACACAGATGCTGGAGTTAAGGGCTCTAAAACGACAGGGACCTGTATGACTTTGAAACTCTTGGGGGTGTTAGCCTTAGATCATTTAGAAGTGCTTTGCCATGTCTGAAGCTATTTACCTATAAGACAGCGATAAGAGTAGTTCCCTATAAAAAAAAAAAAAAAAAAAAAAAAACAAAAAACAAACTGTGTGGGTAAACAAGCCAATGAATGAGAGATTCTTCAATTATGCTGTCCGTAAATGTGCAAAGTACTTAAAGAAGTGCTTTGGCTCATGCCTATTGGGTGAAATGACCATGTATGAGCTTGGTTGGTTTATAAGGGTCTTTGCAACCTTAGGAGGAGAGGCACAGTTCCCATTTGCATTAGTGCTTGGTCTCCTGCTTCATTCCTTCCCACTTGCTCCCTCCTGCTTCATTCCTTCCCACTTTTACCTCCTACAGGTACTCTAGTACTACTGGCTTCATTTTTGCTCTTTGACCACCATAAATCAAAGTGTCACTGACACTAGGAACTGGGTAGGAGCAATAGACAGTAATGAGCTAAGTTTTGCACACATTATATTTCCTACCTGCAGTCACGTTGCAGCAACTCAGATTTACTGGCTTTCCAGTTGCCAGCAGCATGAAAAGGTGCCCCAGACACATCTCTTTATTAATATAAACAAAGTGAGAAGTGGTTTGTGTTACCCAACATAAGAGACAGATTCAACCACTTTGAATCTATAACTTCAAATGCCAGCTGACTCAGAGGTGTTTTGTAAAACTTCCATTCAGTGGAAATACTCATGTTGTCAGCTGAGACTTAGGGTGTGCAGCATTTGCCCCTCTTACCTCTGCTTAATGCATCACTGACAAGGAGACACCTGCTGACAGGCTGAGGGATGGATGTTGCAGCATCCACTGTTACTTCCATTTTATCATCTGTATCCAGGGATAAAGACTGTCTGGTTTTGGCTCTTACACTATTTTTCACTCAGCCTTTGCAGAAAGAAGTAATACATTGGTTATCCCTCCCTTAAACAATGGCTAGCTCTTTGTAAGAGTGTGTCACTAAATAAAACAGGCTAATTCTGAGACAAGGTTAATTCAGATATAAATATATTTATATAATATTATCATATTAACTAGCATATTTGACAGTGTGCATTTATTAACACATTTGATAATGTGCATTAGCAAAGAGGAGAGAAACTTGAACAGTTCTGCTGCTCACAGTAGTTCCTGTCCATGGGAATGTTCTTCTCACGCTTGCAATGCCATTATCATCACACAGCATTAAGAGTGCAAAGCAGGAGGGATCTCACATATCAGGAGAGTCAGATGACAAGGCCTGCTGCTATTTCTCATAAGAAATTTCTTGTGACATTCACTTTGTGGAAAATAAAAACTCATTTTTTTTCAGTAAGAGGAGAAGGAAGTAGATTACAAAAGAAAGTGAAAAGTGTTTAATCAAAAAATCGAGGTTTGTCTTGCAGCAAGTTCTAAAAACTACAGTATTTAAAGCAAAATGCAAATTTCTCCTTTATAATGTTTAAAGGCTTTATTTCATCTAAAATCATAAATATATTTGATTTAATTTTGTATATCTACTCTAAACATATGGTTATTGTTCAACAACAAAATATATTTTATTTAGTCTTGCTGGTGGCTTTTGCATGTAGCAAGGAATGAATAAACATATGGAGTTTTAATAAAAATATGAATAGGAATTGTTTAATAAGACTGCTGTTATTAGTAGACCTGTATATCCACTTTTTTCTTTTTAAGGAAAATTTATTTGATTTTGCAAACAAATCACAGATATCCGAGGGTTTTTTTGTAAGGTCCTAAAGCTCAGAGCTGCAAGATGCAAGACATGGGAACAAACACATGTTTAAATGTCAGAACTGTGAAGATAGGTTGGTACATTTTACAGGCTCATAGAACTCAAAACTGTCAAAGGAAAAATTTAAGACAACTTAGTCAATACAGAAACAAAAATGAAATCTTAATTGTAGTCTTAAGTGCATCATATCTATCAGTTTATTGCTGAGCTTCATTGTCAGAAGAAATTGGGCTTCTCTATAAGCTCAGCATCCCAGGAAGCATTTGAATATGTAATGATATTAACTAGGCTGTTATGTATCTGTGCCTGAGCTGCTTTTAAAGTGAAGGGCTCCCTAGTCATTAACTGCGTTTAAATTTTTATTACCTTACTTTTTGAGGGCATTATTTTTTAAGGATGCTGCTACGTGCCCAGCTCTCTCCTCATATCTGTAGAAGAAAAAAAAGTCTTTCTCAGAAAAGTTCACATATCCCTGGGAATTTTGCTCCAAGGATCTCAAAGTATACGCTGAGAGGATTTTGTCCCAATTCAGGAAAGTATCCTATCCCAAATGCACTAGTGCACGGCCATATATTTAAGCCGCCCCTGCCTCAAGGGGAACGGGCAGAAGCACATGAGTTAGAGGTCACATCTTCAGCTAAGACCTATACATTTAAGAAGAAAGATGTAAAATCAAGGGGGAAAACAGCTGTACAACCACACTGGAAGGAGGATATTTCAATTCTATTCCGTGTTATTTCGGGTAGGTCTTCACTGTAGGCTTAGTCTGGGCTCTTACCTTAGAATTACTCTTAACCTTTCTGTTTTAACAGTGTGAATCTGTAAGCCGTTTTTATTGGGTTTATCAGGGTAGGAGACTGAAAATGTGGCAGACCCTTTGCAAAGGGCCGCAGTGGAGGTGCTTCTCACGTGAGATTACTGAAGTAAAATTTGGATACTCTGAGTGCCTCAGCTGATTCCCTCTGATTTAGGTGACAAATTTTTGGACGTTCAAATTTCAGCATATGGCTCTGCCTGCCTGCCTGACTAGAGCCCTCAGCCCTAGAAGGGAATTAGGCCTCTTTGGGGACCTGCCCCGGGCTTCCGAAGCGCGAGGATTTATCGAACGCCACCGAGACCCGCGGAATCGCTCAGCGCAGCACACGCGCATCCCCGCGTGGGCGCGGGCGGCCGCGGGCCGGGGACCCGGCATGGTGTGCGTCCCGCCGGCGGTGCCAGCAGCACGGCGAGGGGGCAGCGCCGGCACGGGGCTCGCCGCACGCCCCAGGCTGCCGGACACTGTGTTTGCAGCGTGAGTCACTCGATTTATTATTTACCAACTGGAGCAGCAGAAGTTCCTCCTTTTCGCACGGCACCCGGTGAGCTCGCTGTGGGGCACGGGATCCTGCTAGAGCGCAGGGGTGGCAGCCCTGGGCTCCCAGGGGAAAGATGCTGTGGGACCAGGAGGATCTATCCCTAAAGGCAGGTGCGGGAGGGAGGAGGAAATGCTGTGAGTACCCTGGCTGGGGCAGCACCCGCTCTGCCCGATGCGCTTAGCCGGGACGCAGCGCTGGAGCTTCACCCCGGCACAGGGCACGCGCCCAGGCCGCCTGCCGCCGGCTCCTCCGCCGGGATCCCGATCCGTCCCGGCTGCCCGGGGCAGGCGGCGCGCGCCGGGCAGTGCTCGGAGCAGGGCTGCTGCTTGCGGGAGGCAGGAGCGGCCCGGGCCACTCCTCCGGCGGGGCCGGCATGCAGAGCTGAGCTGAGCCGAGCCGTGCTGAGCTGAGCTGGGCTGAGCTGTGCCGTGCCGGCACGCAGGGCTCGCGGGCTGGCCGCGGCCAGGTGGACGCGCAAGGCCACGGTGCTGGAGGTGCAGGCACTACGCTGTTCCTGCTCCTTTTTTATTTTGCTTTTTTTACTTTTTTTCCTCCCCCTGTCCCCTCCCAGGGCCGCAGGAGGGCTCAGCACACCTGGAAGTGCTATGCCCACGGAAATCTGCCGGGCGGTGGGAATGCACGCCATCTCGGACCTGCCCTCGGCGCTCCCGCTGCGGCTGCTCCGCAAGGGGCCCGAGTACCTGCGGCGGCAGCTGGACGCCGGCACGCCGGGCAGGAGAAGCGCCGTGGAGCGGCTGGCGGCTGACAAGGCCAAGTACGTGAAGAGCCAGCAGGTAATCGGCACCAGGCAGGAGCCCGTGGTGGCGCTGAGCTCCGTGTCGGGCAGCAGCGGCGGCAGCTGCTCCGCGGAGAGCGACCGTGGCGTGCGGGAGCAGGGCAGGAGCGCGGGCCCCACGGCGCCGGAGCCGGCCGGGGCGCCGCGCGCCCGCCGCGGGCCCCCCATCGCCCGCCGCAGCACCCCCAGGAGGCAGATGCGTCCTGATTCCCTGGTGATCTACCGCCAGAAATGCGAGTTTGTGCGAGGCCAGAGCCAGGAGGGCCCGCGAGGCAGCCTGGTGCGGAGGTTCTTCCAAGGGCCCACAAAAGAGAAGCAGCTCACCCCCGACGAGGCGCCCGGGGCCATCATGGAGGTGGCCAGCGGCGAGGAGAGCAGGGCGGCCACCCCTGCGGGCTGCGACGACCAGCAGCCCAGCAGCACTGACCTGGAGCGACCCGTCCCCACGAGCGGTGCCAGTGCCCTGGACGGGCGCCCCCCAGCACAGGGGAGGCCCCCACGGCCGCCCCCAGCTCCCGAGGAGGGCGCGCGGAGAGGCCTCCATCGCTCCCAGTCGGACATCAGCTCCCGCTACTCCAAGTCCTTCTCCGAGTTCGACCCCTTTTTCACGTACTGTGGCCTCGACCCAGAGGTCATCGAGGACCTTGGCAGGGAGAACTTCTCGGCGGCTTCCGACGGCGTCTCCTTCAAGGTGCGCAGCATCAGCGTGGCGACGTCCGAGAGCGACTTCACCCGGCACAGCGGGGACGAGGGGCTGCAGGAGGACGAGCTCACGGAGCAGGTGCCCAGCAGCACCTCCATCATCGAGCGCAACGCCCGCATCATCAAGTGGCTGTACACCTGCAAGAAAGCCAGGGAGGCGACCGCGGCGCTGCGGGAGCTGGCGTGACGGCGCCGCCGACCCCAGGTGTGTGCAGGGGCTCGCCGGCCGCCCCGCCGTGCCCGTGCTCTCCCAGCGAGCGCCTGGCTTTTCTCGGCAGGTGCCTTGTAGGAGGGGCAGCGGGAAGCCGTCTTCTGGATGCTACTCGTTGCACTGTAGCACTTCTTTTGCAAAGCAGAAGTTTGGGGCATGGCAAGAGCCAAAATGCAGACAAGGCCAAGGCTGGAGCCTGGCAGTGTTCAATCAGACCCTGCCATGAAGCCAGAGTGGGTGTCGGTGAGGGATGTCTGCCCCAAGCAGAGCCCTGCTTTGCAAAAGCTTGTTCTGCCCAGTTCCTGCTGTGCTCAACATGGGGAGAGCCTTAGAAAATTGTTCAGTATATTTGGTGGCTTAGATAATACAGCCTGAGCTGAAACTATTAATGTTTAGGAGTGCGTTGTGTTTATACTGCACTGCCAGAGCTTCCCGCTCCTCACTGCTGCTGACAGTCCCCTCTTTGCTTGTATTCGGGCACACTGAGCTGCACACTGAGGAAAGTAAAGCCGGGTCAGTGTCACCTGCAAGACATTTGCCCCCAGCTTTTGTCTAGGGCCGTAAGAGCTTGTGGCATTGCACAGGCTTCAGACTCTCTGCTGTTTGGTGTTAGTGGATCTTGCCCTTCCAAGGTGGGAGTTTTGTGGGTTTTGTTGTGTGGTTTGGCACTGGTAGCTGGACATCAGTTGTGTGGTTTGCCCTGTATAGAGAGATGCTTTACTGCCTTTAAGTGAAGGTAACACAAACGTGTTACATCTAGGCTTGGAGATCTTGGAGATCAATTACTTCACATAAATAAGTAAGCCAATTTCAGCCCAGGAAAAAGCTTATTTGCTAGTTTCAGTAAAAGGTGTTCTTCCTCTGCATCTGATCCACTGAAAAAGATCTACATTCTGGTATTCCCAGTACACAAATCTCTTTGGATGCTTATGATGTGATATTTAAAAGTTGCATCTTGATAGGAAAGCTTGCATTTATATTTTCTGGCAGTTCATAATCTGTGTATTAAAATAACATCACTTAGTGTAGCTACAGTTGTAGACAGTGAATTTTGGCCTTATGAACTTGTAGAAAAGTAATGCTTGAGTCTCTTTCTTACATGGACATGGAGCTGTCATTCCTGATTCCTTTAATCTATATAATGTAAAATCCATCCACTTACTTGAAATAATTTTAAAAAGCATAGAACATGCATCACTTTAAAAATAAGGATGTTTCTCCAGAGGCAATTTTCTCCCTGAGAGTAGAGGTGGGAGGAAGGGAGCCAGACGCATTTTCACACAAACATTTCAAGCTGTTGGAGATAAGAGTGGTTGTCAGGTATCAGGCTGACAGCTTAAAGAAGCGCTTTTTGTGACACAGCCTTTCCCAAACTAAGTTAGGGAGAAGAAAGGGCTCTTCTGAGCTGGTCGTTTCTTCCTGCTCATCCTTCTGTGATAAAAGGAGAGAGATGCACAAACAAGGTGATGGAGGTTGTGGTTTGTGGAGCTTCCTGCAGCTGCCTGCCCGACAAGCGCGGCGCGTGGACAGCAGCTCTCCCCTTCCTCTGTCACGAGCAGAGGCCTGTGACAAAAACAACCTGACTTCTGTGTACCTTAAAAAAAGAAAAAAGAAAGAAAAAGGAAATGTCTTTCAATGCCCAGTGGGGGAGCAGGAAGAGACGAGATGGGGCAGGAATCAAGCTGAAGGAGTTTGTGTTTGTCACTGCTGTTTTAGGACGGTCAAAATCCTGGCTTATCCAAAATTCACTTCTGCCCCGTCAGTGTCATCTTGGGGTGAATGTCTAAGACAAAATGGCACTTCATAGCACATAGCCTAACAATAATTTTAACCTCTAGAAATGCGTATTTTAGAGTTGCTTTTCCCTTAGCTGTTCTATAACTCTAGAAATGGCTCAGTCTACCATTTAAACTGAAATTATAGTCACATGAGAACACGAGAGACTGCTTTACACTGGCAGCAATGTTCTATGGTACCATTATTTTTGGCAATCTAGGAAACACTAATTCTTAAAGTTCATATTATAAACCTAATTTTAAACATCCCTGGGCTGACTTGCAGCAGATATGTCTCAGTAATAGAGCTTTCATTATTTCCAGCTTAGTTTCTGAGAAAGTACTTTCCTGTTAGGGCACAGAATCAGAAAATTCAGCTAAAAATACTAGTGCCAGGTGACCAGAATATAGGGCAAAAGTTACCGTTAGTTAAATATTACAATTATAATGTAGAATTTAAGCTGAGGGTGATAATCACCCCACAGTCTCCAGATAGGTTGTGCAGTTCTGATATTTGCATATCTTGTCCACCCAAGTGCCATTTCTGCTTTTGGTGCTACCCTTTCTCTAACAATGGGCCACCAAGTTTGATATCTAAATGTTTTTATTATATTCACATGCTTGGCTTTATCTAGTTTGCTTACTTGTTATTAATTGGCAATGGACTTACGTATGCTAAGAGACTAGTTTGAGGAAACCTACTGCATGTGAGGCAATTTAGTCTCTTTGGAGCTCTCAGGCCACAGTCTTCAAGGCACCTCATTTTGCACAGAGGCTTGAAAATTCCTGCACTTTTTTTTTTTTTTTTTAAAGCAGAGAGCTGTTTTCCACAATGCAGCCTTCATTATGTGTAAAACACCTTTTCAAAACTGCAGGGGTTTTATAGGCCAGTGATCATTCTATTAATATTTTATGCTCTCAGCTTAATTTTTCATGAACTCTTCTGGGCCTGGTGGGGCACTATGTAAATAAAACAGCTACTTGAAGCATCAAGTTCCCTAACACGTTTGTTTTGCCAGAACGATTATTGCAAAGTCTAAGCATGGGTTGTGAGCTTCAAAAAACAAGGTCCTATGTGAGATGGCCATTAGTGTTTCCCTGCATGATGTTTCCTAAATTCACCTCTGGAGTTCAGGTTGATTGGCTCCTCTCCCTGTTAATCCTGCTTGGCTCTGAGAAGGCACTGTACATCCTCCTTCCTTATTTGAATCAAGATTGTTCAGTCTTGTGTTTCAAAACCATTCAATTGTTCAATACTCAAGTGGAAATCTGATGGGAAGGGAATTGATTCTGTTGGCAATAACCACAAACAGCTGAATAAAAGTTTAAGCATATTACTGTATGCCTCTCTGATGTGATAAATAATAAATGATGCTTTTTCTTTCTTTCTTTAGACTCCCTGACTTGGAAGGTGAACAGCACCAGGCACAGGAAGAAACTCCTCTTCCCTCCTCTGGTTCATGACTACTTTGTCCACGTTTAGCATTTTCTTATTGCCTCCTTCCCTCTTCCCTGTCCCCAGGCAGGATTACTCCTTACCACAAGCACAGGGGTGCTCAAGAGCACAACAACAACACGCAGCAGTTGGGAACTGTGCCGCAGTGGGACAGCAGGAAATGAACGTTCCTGGAAAAGCAAAGCAGGGCTGCAGCTTCAGTAGTGACATTCAGCAGCAGATCACCTCTCCTGGGTGTCGGATGTCCTGAGGGGATGTGGCAGAAGGTTTGTGTTGTGCACCCATCTCCTTCCAGCCATGCATTTGTCAGCAATGATGGGAGGAGAAAGTAGGAATGAGGTGGCAATGACCCCTGGGTCAGGCGCTCCCTTGCAGGAGACGGGCTCCACCCGGCCCTTCAAAGGCACTGTCTTTCCAGGGCTGTTCAAACACTGCTCAGCCTGGTGTCATTAGATGCTATTTGCCTGGCTGGTGAGGGCTAATGTGACAGTTTTATCTGGGATACTTGGCAAACATACTGTAAGCTACATCCCTCTCTAAGAGTGCCCAAGCCGAATTAGAGTAACTTGTATCCATCTAGTCTACTCAGGCACACACGCTGGGCTCAGGCAGTGGGAAGGCACAGCATTAAAATTCCTGCCTAAAATTTGTTCAGGAGCATGGTTCCAAGAAACAGGTAATACAAAATTAGAGAGGATTTTGTATGGATATTACATTGCTCCAGAATAGCAGAATTTACATTTACACAGACACACATGGTTTGCATTGTGTCTCTCATGCTGCCAGAGTGAGTTTTATTTCAGAATTAGGAAGCCTGTGATTTAACACATTTAAGCTTTTGTAGTGCAAGTAATGGGTTTACAGAATCCATTAGCAAACTGCATCCCAGACAATGTAAGGTTCCAGTTCCCTGGCATGGGTTTGGAGTAGCACTGTGCTCTCTGCACTGCAAGTAGGAAGGCATGCAAAATCATGCCAGAAAAAAAAGTCTGGATGGGCTAAGATCCCAAGTATAGACAGCAACTTACTCATACACAATACCATCAATAAAATAGTAATATTTCATTGGAAATGGACAAGCTAAATGTATTTGAAAAGCTGAATAAAACTTTGGATCATCAGTGCAGTGAATGGATCCTTTGCAAATTCCTTGCAGAATTTGCTGGCTATACCATAGATATTTACCCCAATCAGCCACTTCTTACTAAAAACTGCTTTGCACCAAAGTATTTATTTGCAAATATTATTACAAATGACAAGAAGAAAAGAAATAGAAAGCCAAGTCTGTGATAGCTGCCCTGAAGTCAAAGGAGTGACGACAACTAGAATTTGGAGTGCTGCAGAGGTGAAAAGTTTACTTTGTGTTACCATGGATATAGTGTCCTGTTTGCAGTGCTGGACTTTACCTGGCTGTCAGGCCTGCACTGTAACGAGTCCAGAAAAATGAGATTTCATTCTCCACATTCCACTCGGGTTATGCACAGCCAGCACTAAGCTAATGGTGATTGCCGTGGTCTGACTCCAAACAGCTGCCAGCACATCAGGGTGGAAGCAGAGATAAAATAAGCACTAGAGATGCATTTTTAAGTGTTCGTTATTCTTGATAAATAAGCCTGTGAAAGTGAGAAGGGCAGAAGTGAACCATAACAAGTCAGTAAAACATTCATCATAGGAAGAACTGTTTTGTATTTTAAATTTTACAAACTTTGCTCACTGACAGACTAGCTCTTTAAGTGCTTATCTAATGTTTTAGTTAACATCACTTAAAATCACAGCAAGGTTGCCTGATTGAATTTACATAAGTCTTCATAAGTCTTCAAAGTGCTTTTTCGTGGCTGGATAGTTAGTTCTCAATTACAGTAACTGTTTGAGAATGCAGGGCATTTGTCTTTATTGTTTTAGTGTTATATGCAAAGTCTACATGTCTGAAGTTGTCTAGATAGACAGATAATACTTCCAGATAAAATAATTGTTGAGTCTGCTTTTCACTAGCAGAAAACTAAATAGTTTGCATTATTGAGCTTCTGCAAACTTAGGGGGAAGCCAGCACGTGATATTTTTATTAAATTAAATTTCTGTGTGTATTTGTTACATTATTATTAAAAAAAAATGGTTCTTGGAAAACTATCTCAAAATGCTGCTAACAAGATAAAGTTATGCACTTAAGGTGCAGTTTTTAAGTAACAGTCTAGATTTATTAGTGAGGAACATAGCCTGCTGTATCTGCTCTTTTCATGTTCATTTTGCAAGATACTGCACCATATAATTATTTATATGCTTTTGTCAAAAGCTAACAACTTCTTTTCCTTGAAATTACATTTGAGTGACTGCAGACAGCTTACACTTCAGGAAAAGTGTTTTGCCTTACAAATCAGTGCCCCAGCACAACAGAAGAGCATTGTTTTACTTTGTTTCCAGAAAAGAGTTTTAGTTTCCATTTCCTGGCTTTTTTCTATCAAGTTCTAGAAAATTAAGATGATAGGGCTAGGAAGAAAAGGGAAGATGCATTGGTAGTGGCTTTAAAATATTATGAAGTAGGGTTTGATTTGTCTGGAAATATGTATCATCAGGGCAGAAGTCATCAAAATTTTTTTTTTTTTTTGATGGAGGTTAGTGAAATCAAAACTTGCCTTTCAGCCCATTTTCATAAATCTAAATTTGTGAACTGTTTAACGATGCTGTGATGGCTTTTCACATTGGTAGTTGGCAAAATTTACCTGTCTTTTGTTCCAAACTTCCCAAAGTGTTGTTTACTGCAGAGAAGATACGGACTTCTCTGAGATCTTTCCCGGATAAGCTATACATTTCCTTTATTTAAAAATCTTCTGGATAAGCTAGCAGTCTATGTTTCCCAGTATAGCAGGAAGACAGTAGCTGACAATCCTTCTTTCTCCATAAATCTTGGCAAAGGTTATCTTCCGTGCTTACTCCAAAGCAGTGAGAGTACTGTACTTCCCTGGGATCCTATTACTGTTACATATAATGTTTTACTTCTTTCCTTCCTCTTTCTGGGTGTTTCAGTCACGACCCTCAAAATGAGAAAAAAAATGTTAATCTGACCCATTATATATATATTTTTTTTTTCTATTTCATTATAAAAGACTTGAGATTTGGAAAGGGATTTTTTTCAGCTTTTGTGATAAGCTGAGGTAAAATGGGCTGTTGTGGTCTGAACAAAAGTTTTGCCAGTTCAGTCTTCTTGGAAACCTAAACTCAGGGCTCAGGGTGAAGACTGAGTGTTTTTGATTAACCAGAGCTGTGTAAACTTAGTCAAATGGAGCGCAAGTGTGCAGTGCTACCTGCTATTTATACCCCAGTGTTTCAAAGTGCACTGTTACTGTGACGGGGACAAGGTCCACGGCTGTAGCACAACAGATGAAAGATACAGAGTCTGCTTTTTTATGGCCCAAAAGCAACTATCTGCAATAAAAACATTGGATAGAGACTGTAATTCTTGTAAATATATTGTAAATATTTATATATATAGGACTCAACAGTACAGATTCTTTTATAAAATGTGTATTAAGGTTTTAAGGCATATAAGTACTCGTGCTTTGTGAAATTCAATGAACAACATATTGATGGGAATCAAGCAGAAACTTTCTCCTGGGAGCAGGTCATCCTATCATCACCTACTCTGAGGGGCTTCTTTGCATCTTCTTTTGAATGCTGTGAAGCCAAGAACTTGTCAGATCTGGTGTGGAAGTTTCTAAGCTGTTCTGTTTATATTCCTGTAAAGAACCTTTATATTATTGAATGCATATAAATAAAAATGCAACACTGGAAACTGATAGCTTTTTCTTGATAATGTATATTTTTATTTTGATGTTTCCATTAGGGTACTATTACTTTAAAGCCAGGCTGTCGTTATCAAATTAGTTTCTCTGAAAATGAGGCTGCTGTTAGGATGAGAACACTTCAAAGTGTTACTGAAGGTTAAAGTTACTGAAAGGTACTGAAAGGTAAAGTAACTGAAAGGTAACTTTTGATATCAATACATTTGAAATAAGGTGATGCTAAGGTTGTTTTACAGTTTTTGAATATTTTCATTTCAGAATGCAACTGAAAAGATACATGATCTATTTATGAGGGGCAGTAAATTTTTCTGAACCTTAGCAATACATTTGGTTTTACTCTCTTTGAGAAACTACGTCATGCTTCAGGCAATGCTCCATTCATCACTAACAAACACGGCCAGTGTCCAAGGCCACAACACGTTTGAAGTTCTGTTTGGAAAAAAATGTGTTTCAAGAATGCTATTAACAAGCTTTAACAATTTTTAACAAAAATTAACTGTTTTTTACTAGATGCCATAGGAAGAATTTAATATATGTGATAGGGATAATTTGCTGTGCATGTATTTTGTGAAGAAAGCAGCAGAAACCATGATTGCATACAACTGAGGTTTTCAACAGAGGCCAACACACTGCAGCTAATCTTCTCGGACATAAGTGTTTCATTGACAAACATTTGAAGGCCACTGGAGGCAGAGCTAACTGATACTTGCTGTGTAGATTTGAGTTCTTCCACAAACAAAATTAAAAAGCATCTCTGTTATCACTGAGTGCAGCCTTCCCATACAAACCCTGGCTGACCTGTGCCTGTGCAGGGTCCAACACAAGTCTGGAAAGACTCCAGACTCTCACCTTCCTACGCAGCTGAGTGTCCCTCAGCAAGCCATGGCGGGTGAGGTAACACCGATGAGCACCATCAGACTACAGCCCAGCGGAGCATTCAGGAGCACAGTTATCACAGCAAGTCTGCTCCTGTGGTTCCTCTTCAGGGCCTTCATTCTGCATTTTAAGAAGTCCAGTGAATTCCTCCAAGATTTGCAAGCTCCTGTTCTTAACTTATCTTTTTAAACCTCTTAAACTCCAGTTTACTGATTCACTCTTTTTCTTTTGATTTGTCTCTGGGTAGTAAATGGGTTTTGGAAAGAAACACTACAAAGACTTAGTGACTGGAAAAAGACCTTTTCAGGTGCATTGTAGATGATGGTGCTTTATGAACACTGAACTGTAAAAATACTTGCTTTTTCAAGGGCTTTTGGCAACGTATTTTTTAAATCAATGCCAGACAAAGAAGCAGAATTGGGAGGCAATAGTTACTCAGCCATATTTATCTTGACATGTTTTGTAAGTGCTACAATGCTGTGCTCTAGGTAGCTCTGCTTTTGAGGGTGTGTGCTTTGTTTTATTTATTTATTTATTGTATTTTGCTTTGAATATTGTCATTGGCCAAATTCTCTCCTGGACTAAATGGTCAATCAATTGACTTTAGCAGAATATTGGGAAATGGATTTAAAAAGGTTCTTCCAGCTCATTTATGAGCAATGATGTAACAGGTTGTTCAGTCTAGGGCGGCCTCTGTGACAGAAGGTGTGTGCATTTTGAGCGTTTACCCTTGACAACAAAATGGTGTTATATAATAGACAAAATATCAGATACAAAGCAAACCTGAGCTCAAAACGACTCACAATATCCATCTCAGAAATCAATTTCTCCCTTGCAAGAACACAGAATAAAAAGAAGTTTGCTCTTCTGTGGGGAAGTAGGTTTTTTTCAGCAGATAATATGAGTAAAAAGACCTTTGACTGCTTTGATTTCCATTTTCTTCAATAACCAACACCCCACAGGAATGCTCATTTTATGGTGTTTTATTTTTTTAATTGTCTGGAGTGAGAACCACTCATTGACAGAAAACATATGATTACTCATCAGGTGACGATCAACGTAGCACAGTGCTGATCAAAACAAGACTTTGACGTATAAAGGTACGGGCCCAGGTGAGCTAGCTGAGGAGATTGCTGGGGTTACTCCTTCACTCATCCCCATGTTACAACATCCCTATTTTTGTCACTGGTGAGCAAGGAGTCTTAAGCGCTTCCACAGTTAGTCAGGAGGTTGGATTGCTCATCTCACGCCCTCCCCGCAGTCCCTTTCCGTGTTTACATTTCCAGTGACCTCATTCATGGGGTGATTATGTTACACAAGGCACTGCCTTCTACTTCCTGTACAGTCTTTCTTTCTGAGTAATGCTTCCAGTGGAGACTTAAACCTTTCTGCTCAACCTTTATCTGTCCCTATTCTGAGCAAACTAAAAACTAAATATGTGAGAACTAACAACAAGCTGCACAGCTTAGCAGAGGCTTCTCTTGCTATATCAGAGACCGACTCTCCAGGTCTTTTATTTTTTTCTCATGTACCTATGTACATGCTCTGCATAACTCAGAGCATGATTTTTTATTATTTTCCCTCTTTGATACCTGCTGGTAACATCATCCTTGGCTCAATTTTAGCTCATTTGGATGATAAGTTTCTCAGAGCTGTGATCTGACACATTTTTTGTTTTGTCTGTGAAGGCCTCTGGGTGCAGCTACTGCAAAAACAAATGCCAAATAACGACATCTTTTCAAGGTGAAATATAGCCTAAACCTTCTAGCAACTGTAGTGCATCCAAATAAATAGTGCATCGAGTACATCAAGACAGTCAAAGTAAATTGTGTAGGTTTTTCAGAAACAGAATTGAAAAAATAAAACAAACTGAACTGCAGCACTCATGCACAGGACCCAACATAGCAAGGAAACTCTTGAACTTGTAAGAAAGGTGCAGCCTGCCCATCATTCCTTGGGGACCTGCCCTCACTCAACATTTAATTTCTGCAGCAAAGTAAATTTAAGAAGCAAGTAGTTTATCACACCCACAGTCAACAAATATTAAATAGCAGCTTGGTCCATTGGGTTGAGTTGCAAACATAAGCTGGGGTAGTTCTCTGGGCAGCTGCCAGGTGTGAGGAAATGAGACGCTCAGCTAACAGGGAGCTGAGTCTACCCGACTTACTAACCTTCCCTCATCTTGCCTGTTAGCTTGTTAGAAATATTTTTTTCTGCTTTCACATTTTGAAGTATAATTTAGCTCACCTGTGAGCAGAATAGAAAAATGATTTACACTTAGGCATTTTCCGGTTCCTTCAGAACTACCTCCTTCTGCTATCTGCATAGTGGCAATAGATATCTGTCTTTCTCCTCATTATTAAAAAAAAAAAGAAAAAAAATTAATGTGCAATTGGCAATCACTACACAAAGTCTGACAACTGCACACTCCTCAAGGGCAGACCTTGAGGAGTTTCACCTAAAACTCAGCCCTAGGGTGAGATGCTGCTGTGGATACAGCAGAAGATGAGCACTTCCCCTCCCTGGCCGGGCTGGGTTTGGCAGCAGGACACCTGGAAGAACGTGGCAGTGGTCTGGCATACCCGTGGCATACGAACTTCATTGTAACCTTCAAAAAAAAAGAGTAACAGTTTGGAGTCTCCAATTTTATCCTGTTTTCAGTTATTTAAAACATTTCTGTTATTAAAACATTTCAGTTATTTAGAACGTTTCTCTGAATTGAAAGGAAACAAAATGATGGGATGATAAGAGAATGGTTCCTGTGCTTGCTGATATGAAACCTCACCTCAACAGGAGGGTTTTCCTCCACAGCCACTTTGTCTAAAATTTACAGTTATTTCTCTTGCTACCTGTATCTGTTCTCAGACCATCACAAATAAATTTTCCTAAAGTTCAAATTTACAAAGTAAATCATATGCTTTGTATTATAAGAGCATCTCATCTGACCTGAGGACAAAGGCCAATATTAGCCATGGTTCTCGTATACAAAATACTCCAACCAGTGGTAGCTTTGTGGGCATCTGCTCGGATTGCTGTCTATTTGGCAAGAGATGAACAAAGCTTAGAGACTGCAGTGAAAGGAGGCCCTTCCTGGAGGAGGAGGGGGTTGACCTGGCTCTCAAACCACTTGCTAGGGCTCCTCCACTCAGAGCACCTGGGTCAGCTTCCAGGCACAGGCCCACTGCATCAATAAAACACGTGTGTAAGTAAGTTAGGGGACAGCATTTCCCTTCATCTAAGTGAACGTTCTGCTGTTTGAAACAGTCAATTTCAAATATGTTTCCTGTCTTTGGTTTAACAGGCATGGTGTTGAAGGGCTTACATTTGGACTTGGCAATCTTAAAGGTGTTTTCCAATGATAATGATTCTTTGATTCTGTGATTCTAAATAAAGCTGTGGTCCATATCAAAAACATGCAGGTATTCAGGACTGTTCAGATAAAGAATCTGTGCAACAATGAGAGGGACACAAGTTCTCAAAAATATAATATTTTTGTTTCTATTATTTTGGTTTCCATCCAAGTTTGTGGTTCATTGGAGAAGGCAGAAGGGGTGCATGGCAGGAGTTGTTTTTTGGAGTGCCGGGGCATGGCTAGGCACTATCTTTCCTTGTATGTATACAGCATGTAGCACAATAAGCTCCTGGTCATGACTGTAAAACAAAAGCTTTACGCTCTAGAAGTATCATTAACATGAAAATAATGTTCATTTCCTGCAATCTTTGTAGCATTCAACTGTGCTTCTGTCTGTTGTGACTAACTTTAAATGCACAGCTGCAGACAAAGTGATGATATCCAAACAGTCCAGATTACAACTCTGCCACTATGATCAAGAATGAAACATAAAGTGAACAAAGATTGCATCAGTGTGGGAAGTAAACACAAGCCGTCCTGAGATGGGACAGTGCAATGGCAAGAAAGAGGCTGGAAACCCAAAATATGCAAATATAAATAGATGTATTTCATAGGAAGAGCGTGCTATGTAGCAACAAAGCAAGTAGAAGCAACAGCAAAGCCAGTACAGTTGAACAGGGAAGTGAAAATGAAAGCAGTAAAGAAGGATTATCCTGAATTAAGAACACAAGAAACAAGTTGAACTAGAAAGTTCTGGGGACTGTGGGAAGAATCAGTGTGCAGCTGCAAGGATGAGATTTTTAATTGTGTGGAAGATGAAAAAAAAAAAAAAAAAAAAAAAAAAAAAAAGGAAGAAATAAAGGAAATTATTACCTGGCACCTGGTCTATTTGGATTTTGTTAAAAATAATCAGGATAGACTCACTACCCCTGATGGTCTTCTAAAGTAAAGCAACTGATGGGAGAAATTATTTTAGGTAACTCACAGGGACTAGATATTGCCTTTATATGATGTTATGCTTTTCAAGATCAAAGATTCTCGATGTAATTCACTAAGTACAGAATCTATTAGGTTTTGGTAGTACTTTCTGATGAAAAGAGCCACCTGATTCTGCAGTGGAGAGGAGGGGTTTAGGAGCACATTGAGTAATCACCGGAGCTGTTTGGATGGTGCACCATTTGCAAAGCACCCACGGCCTTTCCAGAGTGGAAGGGCTGTCACAAGAGCCTCGGAGGCAGCTCTGCAAACCTACTCGGTGCGAGAGCTCAGCCACATGACTAAGCCCTGGCAGCTCGACTTGCTCGCACTCGTCGGGCGGGCCTGCCCGGGTGCATGCGCGGCCCGCTCCCTGCTCCGTCCTTCCCGGGGGTGGGAACGGTGATGTGTTGCTGGGCAGGCCAACACAAACATCTCACCTACCTTTAACCCTCTAGCCCCAGCTCCCATCCCAGCTCCCACCACCGTCTGTGAGTGATCCCTCTGCGGATGGATTGGGGAGGAGGAATGACTCCCTTCTGGAGTTCCCTGTGTTTCACAGCTGATCACAGAGGGGAACTGGATGTCTAGCTTAAACTAAACTACTAACCTTTGCTGGCTAGTATTAGACAGGAGCAATCCCACTGCCAATGGATGCTCATATCTTGTGAAGCAACTGTAAATTCATAGTGTGTCTGAAACCCTAAAGACAACTGGGATTTTTAGGGACAGGTTGTAATTATTTTGTTTATCCTTTATTGACATAAAACCACTCAGTCAGAAGGGCTATTATTTCTGCAAATTCCTGTCTAGATATAGCTGGGAGAAGATGCCAGATGGCACTTTTTTTTTTCCAGTTTGGCAAATCTAAAATTTGTGAAATCTAAAATTTCCAGAAAGAAATGCCACAACCCTGGATGTGGAGGGCTCAGACATCTCTAGGCTAGGCAGGGCTTAGAAAATTTGTCATGGCAGCAGTGCATTAACATGTAGAGAAAAGTGTAGAGTGTGTGCTTTATTCTTTAGGAATAGGCAAGTTAAACACACCCTTGGATATCAATGAACTTCCGGAGAGTGCAGCTGCCTGTAACAAGTCCTTCGTTGTGTATTGTTTCCAGTCTCCCTTCTCAAGGTTGTTTTAAACTCAGTTCAAAGAGGTGCTAACTGAGCTGTGGTGACATTTGGTATAGCTCTTTGATAGGGCACAACGCAGAAGACAGATCTGGAAGATCAAGTTGTATGTTTCTGTCTCAGAAAAAAAAAAAATGGGTCTTAAGCCAAAAAAATGAAGCAATGGTTGGACTGGAAAGGAAAAGCCAGGCAAGGACTCGTTACAACTGCCTTTGTGTTTTTGAGCGTGAAAGAGGAAAGAAGAGATTGTGAAAACAGTAGCAAAGGTGCCGGAGCGACCTTTGCGGTGGGGGTAGGACGTGTGAGTCACTATTGTAAATAAATCTAGGTTTCTAAATGGTAAGATAGGTCAAAATTTTTCCAACAAGAGTATTTTGTAATTTGCACCGAAAATGCAAATCCATGAAAATTAATGTTTTTGCCATAAAGAATTACCACAGGTCAACACAAAACACCACAGTACATAAGCAAGGAAGTAGGAGGCTCAGAGAATCTGTCCCACAAGGAAAAACAGAAAATCAAGTACAGGAGCGGTAGCTCTTTGATTTTAAGTGAAAACATCATTGAAATAGGATCATTTTCATTGTTTGAAAAAAAAATCCCCAAGGATAATTTGAATAAAATTAACTATTATTTGTTCAATTGAACTGTAAGTAGGGAAGAAATAGTTTGAAGTACATCTGAAGTGTAGCTATTTTTCTGCTATAGTAAAGACCAGAACAGCTGTGAAAAGATTTGTAGCCACATTAATCTTGCAAAATATTCTGTACTAGCAGTACTGAGGATAAGCACTATGCCCCCCCCTTAATCTTAAAAGCACTATGCATGCGTATATTTTCTGTAGTCTATTAGAATTAAAGTTTAATATTTGTTAGCATTCCAGACAGCCAAATACCTTATAAGCAATCAGATGTTACTCTATTGCTAGATAAGGAGTTCTTGATTTTTCTGCAGAAAATATATATCTCTGCGTGCATGCGTGTGTGTGTATTTCAAGTCATTTCAGTGGTAATACATTTAAAAGGAAGATCTCATATTAACTTAAAATTTGTATGATATCTAATATGTGAATGTACAACTACTGTAGCAGTTAATGTTTAACTAAAGGAAAGACACTTTGGAATATGCTGTGCAGTTTCCTGTATTCACATTTGTGCTGTAGTTGAAATGAGAAAAAAATAAGGACAGGTCTAGTGATGTTCTTGTACAGTGATAGAACATGTTAAAAACAATTTGCAGCGGTCAGGGAGCTAAAGACAATGTCACTTTTAGCTGTACTTCTCTCTAGCACTTGATAGTCCTCTGACAATGCTTTATCACCACTTTCATAAAACATTCAGGGAACTCTTGTGAACACCCCCTCCGAGTATTAATTAAGCGATGCTCTCTTTATTTCATAGGTGTCAAACTGAAGCAAAAAGAAATGAAATTCTCATCAAAATTTGGACGTTGATCACAAGCTGAAAATTTGTTATCTCTGGAAAAAAAAAAAGGACACACGGAGGGAAAAAAAGAAAACAGATAAAAAGAAAGGAATCACAAACAACATTAGTTTGAAGTAGAAGTGGTTAGGAAATAAAAATTCTTAAAATGCTTTAAAATAAAGCTTACCACCTACTGCTAGATTTGATAGCTTAAGGAGTTTCATATATCCCAGGAATCCTCCCTGATAAACGATACACTTCTGCTAGCATTTTGTAAAGTCCCCTTACTTACATGAGCTTCATGAACAATTTATAAGTCTTGCTTATTTTATTACTATTTTATACTTTGCTCAAGATTTGTTCTTCCCCAAATCTTTTCCCCTCATATGTTACCCTTTGATTTTTCGTTGTGCTTATTATGAAAATAAAGCTGTTTGCACATTACACAACACTCTCCGTGAACTATACTAGGAGTACCTGAAGGTCATATGCTCTATTTGCCTGAGGTGTTAGCTGCTCCTCCCATGCAGGGGCAGAGATTGCATCTGTTTGCAGATGGAATCTATATTATTGATTCCTAACCATCAAGGTTCATGCAGATGCTCTTTGCTGAAGCCCCAAGGCAAAGTATGAATTGCAGCATCACAAAGACACGGCCCGGTTTTGTTTCTGCCATTTTCTTACACTAGAATATATATATTTTTCATTTTGACTTTCTGCTTTGGAGACATGCCTGGAGTGTACGTCTTTATATGCTTTTAATATAAATATTTTCTGTATCCTGATATTTTCCTTGCTCTTCTAAACAGACTGGTCTTCCGTAGGGTAGCAGTCTGTCATAGATGATCAAAGAAGAAGCTGAGAGGAGATAGTTCAAAAAGGGAATTGTTGATCAAAGGCATAAAAAAAAGCTTTGACTTATGGGATCATACGTCATGTGAGGTTGGTGGGGGGGAGAATAATGGTCTCTTTTATTATGAAAGTAGAGGTTTATAATAACAATAACTTGTTAAAAATGACTAATAACTTTTATTATTGTCTAATAAAAAATAACTGGTGGTTGGCTAATAGTTTTTCAACTCCTTTCCTTAGCTCTTCAGACAAAGGGATCTTTTCTCTTTAATATAAATGTGATTCTCTCTCTAACGTCTCTTGAAATAGTTACTTGTGAAGATTAGACATTTGTTATCAATGAGTTTACACACACACCATTGGACACACATTTTCTGAGGAAGAAAAAAATGACAAAATTGACAAAAATTAAAGGCTGTGGAGGTCAAAATGCAAACAGGTACTCAAAACATCCTCAGTATCTGTGTGAACCAGCCAGTAAGCCACTTACCTGCTAATGGCAGGGTTTGCGCTGTGGGAAATGTCTCCAGAGAGCTGGGATGCCGGGCAGGGATAAGGGTGGTGCTTCCCACACCAGTGCAAGGGTGTCCTGAATCCCCCGCACCCTAAATGTCTGTTTTGCTCAACACTGCAGAAACACCAACCCGAAGGACACTCTCAGCAAGAGAGCTTGTATTCTAAAAGTCAGTGAGCACAAGACAAAACAAAGTGGACTCTTATCAAAACACTGCTCGTCTCCATAGCTCAATCTACCGTGGGGCAAGTTTAAGCAGTTACTCAGTGATAATTACCATGAAAGGCATTAACTGTTGTGAACATTCTCCACTCCTGAAAAATAAAATAAAATAAAATAAATGTCATTTATTTTGTTATTTGGATACAAATTACATTTTCAAAAGAATTTTTTTTTAATAGGTGTGATTGAGAAAGGCCAATTTCAGCCATCTCTGAAGGCCAGTTTTACAGCAATGCTGGACGCCTCCTTATTGATAATTGGTCTCCTGCAGTTAGCAACTCAAAATTCTAACAGTTTTGGTCTGCATTTCTAATTAAAAATACTGTATTTAAGTTCCTGAGCTAGCTTTCACTCTTCTTTCAATGTTTCCATATTAACACTGCTGAGGGGAAAGTACATTATGTCATCAAATGATTGTGTGGATTTGAACTTGGTTTAACAAATAAAAGTCAATAAAAGCATTGTTCACAATGACAAATATTTCCAGTGTTTTTTTTTTGATAAGATTAATTCTGCTATGATATGCAATACAGAACAGCAGTATTCTGTTCTGTACTAGAAACACTGCATTAACATTTTACTTCCTTTACTTCCTTTTACTTAGTTTTTTAGTGGATTTGTTTGGAAGCATACATACTCATTTGATTCCTCAACTATCAACCCATAAAAATTTTATTAAATCTAAAAATAATAACAACAACCTGAAACAGAAACCTCAGCCACATGCAGACTCTCTTCCCCTCTACAAAATCAGAACCAGTTGTGACTTCGTTGGTCATATGAAATCATGATAGTATAGATAGGTAGATAGACAGATGGGCAAACAGATGATGATTTAAAAATATAGATAATATTCCTAATCATTAATTTATTTTTTGTGATGACTTTATCACATTTCTTTCCATTCAGTTGTTGCTTAGCATACTTAGGAACAATTTCTCTTCAGAATTCCTCAATACCTTTCCTAAGAGAATTTCACAACATTGATAGGATACCATAGTATTCTATCTAGCTAATTATATGATCATAGTTTCTCTAATTAACACCATCTAGATAGCAATTAAAATGAATAATGCAAAGACAGCAGTTCTGGAGTTTGCAGACATTAATGATTTAACTATCATTATATTGTATAATGATTGTCAGAGATATGTATAGTCACTTCCATATGTGTTTACATAGCAGCAGTAGCAAAGCCTGCTGATGTGGAAGATGTTCAGAGGCATGGTCTTGATGAGGCAACAAGCCAAACAGAAAGGGTAAATAAACTCTTCATGGCGTTTATAGCCTTCTTAAATCTTAAATAATCACAAGTTTACTAAGTATTGGTATGAAATATATCATATTAGTAAGAATGTCAAAACTTGCATGCCAGAACAACTGTAAAACATCATTTTCTTCCTAGAAGAGGAAAATTTTCACCATAGAATTTCAGTACATCCTGAATGTGAATGTTTTTTAATTTGCATTTGTATAAGAACAAAATGTTAAAAACACTGAAATAATTTCAACGATTTTGAAAGGCTTAAGTTGAAAAGTTGGAGAATTTTCTTCTAAAAATTATCAGCACACTCTATAGCCAATGAAACTTCCAATCTGACTCTATCTCTTCAGAAAAGGAGAATTAGGCCACACTCTTTGAAAATGAAAAAATAATAAATATAAAAATGGTTTTGTTTAGGGCACAATAGCGTGTAGCTAGGACTAGATGGCAGAATGTTGAGTTTGGTATTGCAGGGATCCCCTCAGGGTGCCATGAGTCAAAATGAATTTTGCACACGCATTGGTTTGGACACTGCAAATGTAATCATAGTCAAAAGCTGGCTACAGTTATGAAAACTGTTGCTGAAATTCACAGTAACTGAAGATCTACCTTGTTGTGCTCTTCTGAGGACAGCTCTTTTTGCTATTATTGAGATACTATGAACCTGATAACACACAAACTGGTGCTGTCTCAATATTTTTTCATTCTTATCCCTTTATTTTGTCCTTCCATTTGCTCCATGATTCCTAGAATAAGGAGTTTATGCAGTCTAGAGTAGAAAATGTGAATACAGTCTTTCAACTCTTTAATTACTCACATGATCGCTACCTTGGTCTATGGCAATGATCTATGTTCTGATCTACGTTCGTTCTTTTTTTCTTGCTCTTCTGTAGGAATGTAGGACATGATGTGCTCTTAGCCCAGTAAACAATAATAATTTCTTTGGCACAACAAGGAGTATTTAAATGTCTTTGAGGATTCTTTCTGGGAAATTTAAAAATCTCCACGATAATTCCCTTAGCTCATTGACACTTTGCTTATCCAGTTAAGGACTTGGTTTATACATGCTGTAAATAAGAAAAGTGAGGACTGTACAAAATGTGGGAGCAACGCCAGACCACCATTGCTTTCTATACTAGAGCCAGTTGCAGTTTTCTTTGTTTTCTAAGGGATGGTGTAGTCCATCTTAACAGAAGAGCCGCTGCTTTTCATATCCCTTTCAGAGATGATCTCCCACTGCAGCTGTGCTGCTGCTGTCCCCAGGAACACCGTGCTGCAGGCCAGGCAAACCGCCAGGCATCGTGAATGGCAAAGCAGGCAGGCTTTGCCTGCACGCCCCTGGAGGACACCGCAGCAGTTATTGTGAAGCCTTTAGTATCGAGCAGTTGAGAAAACGTGCACCGGCAAACTCAACAAGCAAATGCTTCCACCTGCAAGATGGTGGTGCTCTTGCCCAATCCTTACATAATTCAGCCAAGTAGGCCTTCAGAAAAGGGATTCTTTATTATGTTTCTGTGAGAAACAGTAAATAGAAGATTCACCACACCCCAAAACAAGTTTAGAGGCTGTATTATTTGGCTGGAGCCATTTTTAGCTACACAAGAGAAAACATGGTTTCATAATGCCATCATTTATTCACTATCTCTTAGCAGCTGCAACTCATGTAGCAATTTAGGTCACCCAGATAACTGCACTCAATCTCTCTACCAGCAGAGCTGTCGTTTAAGAAGAACCCATCATTAATCACGCTACATAATACTCAGGCATGTGCATGTTATAGTGCAGTCAGTGTAGTGCACAAACTTGTACAAACAAGACATGGATAATTAATAGGAGGCATGTAAAATAATTAAGCAGTAAAATACAACTGGCAGGACATTTAAAGGAGATCCGTGGATTTCTTGGGAATATTGCAAAGCCTGGGAGCAAGGTCTGAGAGCCTTGAACAGCACATGAAGTGCAAAACTCCTCATAAACTACACTGTTAACCATCTGTCATATCCTAGACAAAAATGGATAGATGCTGTCAAATGAGAAAAAATGAGCACTGGAACAGGTTGTCAAGAGAGTTTGTTGATTCTCCATCCTTGGAAATATTTAAAAGCTGCCTCAACACGATCCTGGGCAATGTGCCCTATGTGTTCCTTTTTGAGCAAAGGGGACTGACTAGATCTCCAGAGGTCCCTTTTGACCTCAGGCCACGAGGACACTCTGCTTGTTAGTGCTGTTATGCTAGTGTTAGTGAAAGCTGTTAGTGCTTTCAAAAGCAGAAGCTCAGGGCTATAGCTACGAAGACTGCCCTCGGAGGAGGATCAGGTTAGGAAACATTTAAACAAACTGGACATACATAAAGCCACAGGACCTATGGGTTAGCTGAAGTCACTGCAAGGTTACTCTCAATTATCTTTGAAAGGTCACAGAGGCCAGGGAAGGTTCCTGAAAATCGGAAGAAAGGAAATATAAGCTCTATCATCTTCATAAGGGCAAGAAGGAGGATCCAGGGACTACAGGCCTTCCCTTGAGGGTGAAGGGTAATGGGAGGGAGACGGAGCAAATCTTGATAACAATTTTCAAACACATGAAGGTCAAGATGGGAAATCAGCATGTATTTGAGAAGGGGAAATCATGCATAACCAAACCTACCAGCCTTCTGCAATGAGATAACTGTCTCAGTGGATGATAGGAGAGCAGTGGATGTTGTCTTGACTTTAGACTTTCAGTGCTTTCTCCCATAACATCCTCAGAGACAAACGAATGAAATAAGGGCTAGATAAATAGACGATGTGATGGACTGAGAACTGGATGAATTGCTAGGCTCAAGGGGTTGTGATCAGTGATACAAAATCCAGCTAGAGGCTAGTCACTAGTGGAGGACCTCAGGGGCTCACCTTGGGTTTAATATTGCTTAGCATCTTCATTAATTACCTGTATGATGAGACAGAGTGCACATTTATCAAGTCTGCATATGATACAAAGCTCTCAGAAGCAGCTGATACACCAAATGGATATGCTGCTATCCAGAGGATCCTCAATGGACTGGGAACTGGGCAGAGAGGAATCTTATGAAGTTCAATAAAGGGAAAAGCAGAATCCTGCATCGGGAAGGAATAACTCCATTCACCAGGCTGGGTGGAACCATCTTTTCAGAGTAGGACCTGCAGTTCCTGGTGGAAAAGTTGAATATGGGCCAGCAATGTACTATTGAGACCAACAGCATCTTGGGCAGCATTAGGAAGAGTTCCACCAATACACCAAGGGAGGTGATCCTTTCCCTGCTCTTATTCTATTCATCTCTGGTGGTGACACATTTGGGTTATTGCATCCAGATCTGGGTTCCACAGTATGAGAGACAGAGACATACTAGAGCAAGTCAAGCAAAGGGCCACAGAGATGGCAAAGGGATAGGATCCTCTTTCATACGCAGACACAGTGAGAAAGTTGGGATTGTATAGCCTGGAGAAGAGAAGGTTCTAGCAAATCTTATCAATGTATATAAATACCTGATGGGAAGATGTGAAGAAGTGGGTGCTGAGAATACAGACCCCCTGAGGTCCCTTCCAATTTCATCTCTTCTGTAATTATGAGAAGGCAATTGAAGAAAGCATACTTCTAAGTCTATCCAGAAATCAGGATTCCAGTTTATGTCTAGTCAACTATTTTTTTCTTTGATTTTGACATAAAGTTCAGGAGGCCATGCTTGGCCTTCGACGAATTGATCACTATCACTAACCGCTATTGTCTCAGACTTTTCGATTGCCACTTCCACTTTTCCACAGGCTTTTCATTATAGGATGGAAATGACATCACACGAGTGGAATCAGATATAAAATAACTGAGCACGCGTTGCTTTGCTTGTGAAAAAAAAAGCAGTATTTTGAGAAATAACATCACTGAAAGTCTATGAAAATAAGCTTGAGAATCCTTCTGGTAAGAAGTGCATTTGAAAAGAATGTCAAAGCATTAAAACTATTTAACTGAATATGTTTTGTCTCAGTCTGTAGTATTTATTACCTTTATCAGCCACAGTATTGTAATACATTCTGAAGGTCAGACTTCGAAGACTTGCTTCAGGTTCTTTTATTTGTTCTGAAGTGCCTGGTCTCAGTGTCTGCAAAATTCCTTCCTGCAGAAGTTTTATCAGACATTTATGAAATTTATATTTTACCTGTGATTTTTCTTTTCTACAGTTGGGCGAGATATGAACCCCATCCAGTTTTAATTAGTACTTTAAATGTGTCATTATCATATCTGAAACATCTGAATGAGGTTCTTGGAGCGAGCACATCTTCTCAGAGGGTGGCACATTCAGAGCTTTACATAACAAGGTTACAATGAAAGAGGGAGTTCTATAATTTTCCCCGAAGTGGTGCAATGCAGAAGGATGCATAATAGATGAGAACTCTCTGGGAGATCCTATAGAGCAAGAAATTCTCTATCATGAACACACATTGCAGAAACACTTTTGTTTGTTTTCTATAAACACAGAACCAGAAAAAAAAAATCTAAAGTAAAAGGGCATACGCTTGGATTCGTGCCTCACTAAAGAGGCTAAGGTAGAGCTTGGGGGCTTTCCCCTGCCGTGATTGGGGAAGGAGCAGCCCAGGCTGTTAGTGAGACACAGCCTAAGTCTCAGCCACCTGGTTGCAAAAGTGCCTTCTCATTGCCAGCCAATGACAGGGAGAAACCATAAAGCCTTAAAAAAACCCAGCTCCAACTGCCTTTTAATGCTCCTCCTGCATATTTATGTGTGGTCTTCCGCCTCTTGGTCTTTTCACGATATTTGTTCTTCCATGAAGAACAAGGAAGGGATGGGAGAGAACTCCCTTCTCTAAACAGAGAAGCAATGTTCAGTGTCAGCTTCTGCTAAGGATCAGGCTCCTCTTCAAAGACCTTTTTAATAACACCAGGCAGCAATCAAGTAGCATAAGGGCTAATGGTTGTACCTTACTGCTATACTCTGTGATGTGATCTGGGGAGCTAGAACCTCACGTATTGATCATTTTTTGCTCATGTTGGATCCCCAACCCCGCAGCCAAACAGGGAAAAAAAACATGAATTGGGGGACTCTAGCATCAGTTCTGAGAATCTTCCACTATTTGGATCCTGCTTGTTTGGATAAATGAACAGAGTGTATGATCCTGCAATATTCTGCAAATAAAAGTATTTTTTTCTTAAGAATACTTATCTCATATTTAGTTACTGGGTGGCAACTTCCAGTATAAAAATTTGCCCTTGATAACACAGGCCAGCATGGCTGCATACAGATGAGAGTAAACAGTCTGCTTCATACAGCCCCTTGCAGCTCTCTGATAAAGGGAAATGTGAGCAGAGGTGCACCTTGACCAGCTGGAAGTTAGAAATGTGTTTGCAGGAGCTCAGGTTGCAGCCTGTATAAAGGCCTTTTTCTGTGCAGTGGTTAGATCAAGCATCAGTGGCTGCTGTTCACTGGTGCATGTGGCATTAAAGCTAGTGACAGGCAGGAAAAAAACAGAGAGAGAAAGAGAGAACACATGGGACAGGGCAAGGAACAAGAGCCCTGTTGATGTTATCACTCCGCTCACAAACAGCAGGACAGAGGAGGGGGAGGGAGGGCTGTTTGTCCCAGTTAATTCAGTGTGCTGCAAATTCAAAGAGACTCTGCTTTCCTTTTAACTCCAATTCCCAGAACAGTGAAACAAGGAAGAAAAACAAATGAGAGAGACCTGGAGATGGGCAAGACAAAAAAAAAAAAAAAAATTAAAAAAAGGAATGACAGAGTGTCCTAAAGGAGAGGAAACCATAAAACCTATTTTCTATTTTTACTCAAAACAGATGGTTAGTTTTCCATCTTGAACAACAATTACCTGCTTCTCCCAAAACAAGCTTAGACGCCTTCATGTTATGGGTGGTATCACCTTTAGTTTTCTTCACACTTGCCTGCCTTAGAATATATAAAACTTGACTAGCAATTAATATTTCAAGTTTGAATCCAGGAAAGCACTTAAACAGACTCTTAAGTTCCCACACATAATTAAACCCATCAAAGTCTTCAAGCTATTGATTTGATTGAAATTTAACAGGTGCTTGAATGCTTTGCCAGACTGAGATCTCTCAGACACCTTTATTTACTAATTCCCCCAAGTGCTTTACAAATTATGCATCACATCCTCTTCTAAGACCAAGTCTGCCTACTGATCTCTGTATAAACTCTGAGACCTCATGCGTATACACCCATATGCAACACTACTCAGAGAGGCTGTGGAGTATCCTTCCTTGGAGACACTCAAACCAGCTGGACACAAGCCTTGGAAGTGTCCAAGTGTTTCCAAGTGCTTGGAAGTGCTCAAGCTTGGAACCTTGAGCAGGAGGTTGCACTAGATCATCTCCAGAGGTCCCTTCCAACCTCAACCTTTCTGTGCTTGTGACCTTCACTAAAGCAGATGGTGCACATCTTCACCTGGGGCTACCTGTGCTGGCTCTGGAGGCTGCTGGTGCCTCACATCTTGCTCACGAGAGCTCGCTTTTGTGTGTCTCACCAGAAGGAAGCCAGGTTGACCTGAACGGTTTGGCTCACGTTGGCTGAAGGAGGCTGAGGAGCCTCAGGTTTAGGAGGATGGTAACTTCTGTCTCAGCGTGGTGCCTGCAGTGACACTGGAGATGAGTCTCTCCTGTCCTGAGCATCTGGCCTGGGGGAGGATGAGCCCCATGGAGGAGCTTGTTAGGTGCAAAACTGAAAATGTCCCTGTAAAACAGGTATTTGTTTGATTTGATAGTCAAGGGATAAAACACAGACCATGCATTTTCTCAGGTGGAGAATACCTTCACACAGTTTTATGTTCACTTATTGTACTAAATTGTCAGTAATTCTTAAAGTTACATTAGATGTTGGTGCCACTTCTGCAGGTGTAAATGCAGGGAAAATCAGTGTTATCAGAAGTCTCCCATTTGGAGTCAAGCCATAAAACAGAGGTTGTTATTTCTGTTTCTCTGAGATTACTTAATGTGCACTTGTGCTTGAAAAAAAAGAGCATTTCCCAAACCCCAGGAAAATTATTGTAGGTGTGGACCGAAGCTGTAAGTTCCATTAATTCACAAGACTGCTTGTATAAAATTAAGGTTATACAGTACCCTTAAGCTATAGGTGTCCTAGGCTTCAAAGCACATACAGAATGCACACCTACAAAAAAATATATTTATTTTTGAAGCCCCAGGTTAAATATGTAATACATGGCTTATTTACTTAGCTTATTATGCTCAGTCTAGTAATTCTGAAGCATGCTATGCAATTAAAAATGTCAAGCTGGTATGGGAAGTTTAAACCCTCCTTCTCAAAGACATACTCACACTGTGACTCAAAATTGGCTTTGGACATAGGCAAAGTGGGAAATAAGATTGATGAGGAGGCAAATCAGCACAGCTTAGCAATGTATATACTATAGCCTTGAACAATCCTTAAACATGAGCTTAATGTTGGATGCTTAAGCTAGGACAAATGAACCCAACGTTTTAGTGCATATCATAATCACTTGCCTGGTGAAGCTGGGGCCTGGCAGTCGGAGCAAATCCCTCCCCCCTCTGCTCAGCTCAGGCACCATGAGAAATTGCACCTCTTAGGAATTCCTTGCAGTGGGTAAGAATAAGGACTGTGCTTGTAAGGATGTGGCGAGCTCTTTTTGTGATTTTTTTTTCAAGTAAGCAAGCAAACAAGTAAAAATCCTCAATTCATTATAATTTACTCTGAAGCTGTTCAGAAAATTACAATAGTTTCTGTTTATGTCTTCACCGTTTTTAAATATGGCCAAGCAGAAGCAAATATACAACAATATGGTGTTTTAAAGTACCGTTCTCCTTTTCCCTGTTATTTTCCAAATTGCCTTCTTCCTTTCTGCTTGCATTACTCATTATACTGTATTTCAAAGACCACTAATCAGACGAAGTGCCCGTGGCTTGCCCGGAGAGCTGCGGTTTGGGAAGCGTACGATCATGTTTTAGCAGCACAAGGAGGTGGGGCGTTCCAGACGTGAGCATGTCTGTGACTCCCACACAACCAAAGCAAAATCTTTCTTTAAGTGCTGGTTGCATTGCACTTGCACCAGGCTTTCCAGCAGGCAGGAAGAGCTATCCCTGATCTAATAATCCTCTCTCAGGGCTCTGACTTCTCAAATTAGACTAGCAAGGCTAGAAAACACAGAGAGGAATACAAAGCATATCCCTTCACCCCCTGATCTAGCCCCTCACTGTATCTGACTGTTGCCCTACCATAATATTCCAGTGCTTCCACTTCCCGATACCAGCAGCTGCCAGACTCAGGTGAAAAGAAATCACAAACAGTAATATTTCTGCACTTACTATAAAGGCAACAAGGCAACGTGAATAGACAGAGCTCCATAAGCCTTTTTCTTGCAAGTTACATCATGAGCCAAACTGTTTTCGAGCAAACACACACAGGAGGAAGGATGCCCTTCTGCCAGACAGCAGTCAGTGCTTTGCTTGCAGAAACGAATCCAATGAGGATCTGCTCAATTTTATTTATTTGCTTATCAGGAACTGTCAAGAATGGTCTGGACTGCCCGCACTGTCGAAAGAGCAGGGTGCTCAGCAGAGCAAAACCAGATTAATCTTCAGCACTTGTAGGTGTTAAACATTTTGCCAGGGTTTCACAAATACGAACTGAAATGCAGTCACAACACTACTACGTGAAGCAGTGGCCTGACAGCAAGGCAGGTTTGCGAGCGCTGCCTTCCCCCTTACAGGTTGATAACATGGGCTTGCTCAGAAATGACAGTGTCGAAACAAGTGTCCGTGGTTGTAAATCTTGACGGTGCCCTGACTGTGCTGTAATGATGTTTTCTGGGTAGAAGTCCCTTGGGAAGGACAACAGCAGTATCATCTTCCATGGGTAAACTGACCTTGAAAACAGAAGCCAGGCCAGTGCAGAGGGACCTGCCAAACCACTTACAGGAACAAATCACCCACAGAGCAACAAATGAAACAGACTCGAAAGGCACAGAGAAAAATACGGGTCGAGCTACACAGAGGAGTGCAGCAGATAGGCAGGTCTGCTCACCTCTGCACGCTGGGCTGGTGCCCTGTGTTTATTTCCAGTATGACCCAACTTCTCTGGGCACTCACTTCTTGTTCGTGTTTAACTGCTATGGGGCAGGAACAGCCTCATGGCAAACACTGACTCGTGTGATGAGGGTAAATACCCTTCTGGATGGTATTGGTGGGACATACAATATAAGATCAGCCACTCGGCCCTCTTTATGTAAAACTGTACCTGTAAATTAGCAGGGTGCCAGAGGTGCTGGGTGTCTGATGAGATTTACTGCCAAATGCATTGGCAAAACACCTCAGCATTAAACTACAGAACTAAATTTGTAAAGGGGTACCCTAATTTATAAATTTGTAACATTGTGCAAAACTAAATGTGTATAGTTAATTGAGGTGAGATGGTTTCATTTCTCATGATCTAATCAACAATTAGTAATGTCCACAAATAACCTATTAGAAGATGTGAAAGCAGAGGAAACTAGTTTAATTCTTTGGGGCATAATACTGATCACAATATCTCTCCGATCATAACCTTAAATCTAAGTGTTTATTAAGGACTTCTTTTTTACTAATTTTAAGGGTCCACAATTTTAAAACCTTGCTGTGAGATGAATTTGACTAAGGGCTCTGCAGGAGCTCAGAGGAAAGCGCCTTGGATGCAGAACAAGCTGTTGCCCCTAATGGAGCACGTGGTTAAAATAATTTTCCCTACGTCTCTGGTATACAACTTTGCTGTGTAATGCTGGTGGTTTGGGTCACTGAGCACAGGAAAGGGCACTCTGTTAGGCTGCCTGTCTATCGTACAGATCAGAAGGGAGACATCTACATCTCGCTAGGATAGTGTTTTAATCAGACTGCTACAAATGGCTAACTAATATTTTTTACTTGTTTGCTTGCACTGTAAATGGGATATTCTTGTGTCAACTCAATTAATCCTTCTATAAGTAAATGCAAAACTCATCAAGCAGCCATCGGGATCTGGCAGGCATTAGTGTGCCAGACTCCTCGTGACAGCAATCCCCAGGTCTTCAGGCATTCCCAGACCGGGGCTTGTTTCTGTTCTCTCTCATAGCAGTGAGGGCCTGATAGGAAGTCAACAAGTAGCAAATTGTCATCTAGATCACTTAACGGCTGCGCCAGCCTAAGAGGGGCAGAGTATTTGCTCAAGCCAAGCAAGCCGGATGATTACACCGGTGATTTTCTTGTTTGGAAAAGCGGTTACCTTAACCTCAGCCACAGGGCTGTTTTCTAAACCATCTAGATAAGACCATCTAGTCAGTGCGTTTGTCTTTCCTGCCGAGATGTCAGTATGTTTCCACTCTGACACCATGGGAAACATACAGCTGCTTTGTAGGTCTTCTCTCTAGAATTTATTTATTCATTTTAATACTCGTCTTTGCCCGTTAAGACCCTCACATGCGAAGTCTGGAGGGTGCACTGCACTTGCTGGAGCACGCAACAGCACTCCGGTAAGTTCGGTAAAGGAAAGGGAGCTATTCAGTAGAGGAAAGAGTCTTATCAGATAACCTGAGTTGTGCTGCAATATTTAATGCTGTGCTTAAAAACCTGATCCCCAAGTTAAGCAATTATGTGGAAATCTCAGCTCATTAAATTAATAAATACGAGCTTTATCAGTCCTTACTCTTGTGGAGGAAGGCTACCAAAAGCTCACAAGCCAGGAAATAAACAAAGGTAATTCAGGCTGTACTCCGCTAGTTCTGCCTTTTTTTTTTAGTATGGAACTAAAAATTAAAATATTAAAATTTCCATTATAAAAATGTGCATCTTATTTTTTTCTGTATTTCCTTTCATTTCTAATGAAACCTATTGAACTGCATTGCTGCCTGGGCCTTATATTTTTTTTTTTTTTTTTTCCTTGAATAGCAAAGCAGGAAGAATGTTACATGTTTTCTTACACTGTTTTTGCTACTTTTTCTGAAGTGGTGAAGTGACACACCTTGGAAAAACAAATACCTGTCAAAATGTTCAATGATTTATTTTCTTTTTCATTGTTAAACTTCAAAAAACAATTTAATGTCTGAGCTTATTTAAATTTTGTTCTAAAAAAAGAGATCATTTTAACCTCTGCCAATATCCTTTTCATTTTATCCTACAAAGTCCTTTTACAGTTTAAGACTGTTACTAGTTCTGAAAAGGATTTACTATTGATCTGCATGGTCATTTCATTTCAGTGCTAAACAGTGAACATAGAAAAAAAAGTATTTCCCGTCCTCCAAAAAGCTTGGATGAGGGGAGAGCTACCATAATACAAGTCAGTGCAAACACATCTCCACTGTGTGTAGCTTTCTAGTTGTATCCTCTAAAATTCAGTTTTGTTCGTTTACCTTATCCAAGATAAACTAAGTAAACTAACCAGGTAAACCAACCTACTCTAAGAGTTTCTGCCAAAGCTTAAGATTCAAATATTTTCTCACATACAGAAGTACAACCACAGGTATGATCTGCTTTTTACCATCATTTTTTGACAAAAAATATCTTCTGGTAATTCTTCACTAACTTTTCCCCTTTTGATGTTGGAGTCCTCCCCTAACTAGACGCTCTGCAAATTTTGACATGTTTTTCCTTCCTTTCTTCCAGCAGTCCGATAGGGCACTTTTCCTTCATTTTAATGTCTCCCAGAAGTGACTGTCACCACATGTCAAAGGATCCATTACAAAGTCTTAATTTACTATGGCCAGACTCACGTCTCTGTGACTCACTTGTAGGCCTAGGAGCTCTCATTTGCTGCTACCTGGAACACGTGAGGAAGGAGGTGGAAATCTTCTAGTTAGTAACTTAATAGGTCGTGTTTAACAAGCGTGAGGTATGTATTGATACCTTCTTTGTGTTCCATAGCTGTAAACTGGAGGGAAATGCACCCTGAACTGCTTTACAAACTAGCTATATGTAGAGAAACCCTGAATATAAATAAAAGGCAGTTATTAAATTCATTCTGTATGTGCATTGTACCTAGTTTTGTTTTATTAGACCCATGGGGGGGCATCGCAGCTCCAACAGTGGGCCACAACAGAACATCATGGAGTGAAAGCTCAAAATATGACTAATGATAAAATCATAAATGGTTGTTCGAGGAGGACCTCTCAGACTCCTAAAATCCTGAAAATTTCATTGTAAATCACTTTGACCTGTTGAGACAGGTCACATCAGCAGCGCTCACACTCCATTGCAAGGAATTCCTGTTCTCTCCACTCTTAGTTTCTTTGGTCTTACATAAAGACATCACTTCTATACAGGCCATGTTTACCTTTAGTGGTTTTCCCAAGTTAGGTGAGGCCGGTGGCAACCCTGTAAAAAGTACCTAGGAAATTTAACTGAGAAATCAGTTTTAATAATGAATCGTAGTACATTTACAAGTAACAGAAGTATTGGTGCTGAGAATTTGCTGTGGCTTGGTGTAAATCCTAGCAGAAAACCTGTTATTTCCTGCTCAGTGGCACATATGCTATCTCTATGGCAGGCCAATATATCTACAGAGCAATCTGAAAGCCAAAAAAAAAAAAAAGGGATTCTCTGGATTTCTCACCGCTATAAAAAGCAGACTGCCTCCGGGAAATTTTGCCCAAGTGATAAACAGAATCCTCTTGAAATAAAAAGGCCTCTTTTTATTTCCTCTTTTATTTCAAGGTGTCTTCAAATAAAAGGCACAGAATTCCCTGCAAGAATTCTAGGTAGGCTTTCATGGTTCCCTTTGATCCTACTTCCTCATGGACTTCCATATGATTATTTTCAAGAATTTCTTCTTTTTTTTTTTCATCATGCCCATTTTGCCGGCTTAAAAATGTCACCTGTGCTTTTGTCTATGCTTTCTGGCTTGCTCAGCATCAAAAAACTACAGGACTATTCCCAGGGAAAGTTGTTCTTCAGCACAAATTCAGAAGTCTGACTCTTCTTGGAGGACAGGTGGTTCATTTTAGTGCTTGGACTTCACAGATGATCTTTCTTTCTGCTTTATGTTTATGCTCAGGATGCTTAAATTGCTATGAAGAATCAATGCCCAGAAGCTCCTGATCCAGTAGGTACATGCAACACTGGGTCTTGAGCTGGCCTTTTCCAAGAAACTGAAGAAAAATTTTCAAATTTCAGTATCTTTCAAAGATGCTTGTATGGAGACAGAAGTGTAGACGCAGGACATAACTCCAATCCAGTCCCAAATGAATCATCATCCTTCTTCTCCCCATGGTTATTTGTCTGCTTCTCACATGCATTTTCAGCAAGAAACTCTTAGAGTGTGGTTTCTTCCTTAGTTATCTTCCTCCTTCTTCAGTACTCCCCATTGCACAACTATGCTGTACTATACGGCAATCTGTTGTCAGGCCAGTCAGAAAGGATTTTCTTTTGTTTTTTTTTCAAAAAGAGCTCTCTGGGATGTAAAGCAATACTTCTTTACTGTATTATCAGAAATGACATGATTCACTGTGTCAGTAAGCACATTCTTGCCAGCAGATTTCATTCCAACTCCTTCTAACCTACAAAGTATCCAAAAATGTTTCAACTACTAGGCCAATTTTAATTTCTACATTGTCAAGGACTTTCACTTCTACACATTTTAAGGGCATGGAAACATCTGGCAGGCCCAGGATTGAATGGAGATTTTGCCACAGTCCAATTTATTCATACCGTGCCCTCATAAATGGAGCCAAGGACTGGAATATCACATTTGTCTATTTTTATTCCTCAGGCTCTCAACAGCCTTATCAAATCTCAGAAATTGAATGCAAGGCACCATTGGCACCACTCAACACATTGCAACACTACCACACCACCCCACGCAGGCGGGAGGTGAGCAAGGGCCCTTTGGAGACCACGTTGTGTTCTCCCACTCCCTTTTATCAAATGGTGGGTAGCTGGGCGAGGAAGGAACACACTTTATATAGCAACATATATAGGAACATACTTTATATAGAATATACTATGCTGCACAGCTCCGTCAAATCAGATGCAATGTCATCTTCAGACACTAAAACAAAGCTGGCTAACCACAATTAGGTTGCTGTAAGAATAAAAAAAAAATAGAGAGAGACAAATGCCCTTGATTCTGGAGAGGCAGTTAACTCATATGGCCTGTAAGATCTTATTATTATAATCACTTTTGATACTATGAAACATTTACCTGGCTTTCATCCCTAATCTGTTGTTTGTATTTGAAGAACAAGTGACGTTTATTCTGGGCTAAAAGACAGCTTTGTTCCAGACAAGATCTCCCATTTATTGCACATATGTCAGCCCTGCAGGTGCTATGGTAGACTCAAGAAACAGCAAGTTTTGGAACAGTTTTCAAACAATAATGTAGTGTCAAGTTATTACTCAGACAACATAATGAAACATTTTCTATGTCTCAGATATAGCAATTATTCTTTCACAGACACTGAGTTAGATTGTGCTTTCACTTCCATGGCCATTACTGAGAGTAACCTCAGACTTCAGTGGAATAGTTCTTCTTTCATGTCCATGTTATTAAGAGTGGAATTTTAAACCTATGTATAGATACGCTGTGTATTTGAGGGACTTGGCTGACTTAACACTTTAATTCTTTGGAGGCTTGAAGAATTTCCTGTCTTTGATATAGTGAAAACAAATCCAGGGTTCCAGTGAGTAATTTATGCATCTCAGTATTTAAAGGACAAATCTTACCTCAGGGTTTCACATTAACATTTTGTCACTTAAATATAAACAGCAGAAATGTCCTGCCACATTTAATCTAGCTGTTACCTTCAAACATTCCTGTGCATATAATGAACCATAGCCAGGTATGATGCACCTACACAGGTTATTCTCCTCTATTTATCTCTTGTGAGACAGCTTCTAGAGTCCCGTATCAAGTTTTCAGCCCCACTTTCCCAGTGCAAAAAGACTACTATTATACTGCAGCAAGTTAATCAGAGGCCAGTGAGGCATTTTGGGGCTGCAGCACTTGCCCGTGGAGGAGCTGGGTTGTGCAGCCTGGAGGAAAGAAGGAAAAGGGGGTATTGTTGTTGTCTACATCTTTGTAGTGGCAGATTAGAGAGAACATGGAACGGGGCCTCTTGGTAGATTACAGTGACAAGACAAAAGCCATGAGACAAATTGCAAAAGGCTAATTCCTGCTATCCAGTCTGTGCCTCTCCTGGCACAAAGGGACGGTAGAAGGAAGTCAGTTCATCATGACAGTGGTCAAACACTGGATCAGGGTACAAAGAGCTCATGAGCCCCTCTCCTTGGTGTCACTGAAAACTTAAACGGACCAGGCCCTGAACAGGCTGATATGTTGGCTCTGTTTTTGGTGGGAGCTTGGTTCAGATGGCCTTGAGAGGTCTCATTCATCCTCAATTATTCCAAATACTGCAAAATTCAGAGACTTCCACAAAATTCAGGAATAAATCCTGAGAAGGCTAAATTTTGGTGAGTTTCTGAAAATTTTGAACTATGGAAGGAAGCAGTCAGCTCTCTTTGACTTCGGCACTCTGAAAGTTAACTATCTAGTTTAGATTGTTGGTGGAGGTTTCCTGCACAGTCATCAAAGTTAAACTGGTGACTCTAGAGAGGGGAAGTTGCCCTCATTGTATTTCCTTAAAATAGGTGAATGTAAGTGGAATGAGTCATCCTCAGTGTGTCTTCTTCCACTGACAGGGGATTAACTCCACCTAGATTACTAACTTTCAGGTAGTTGAAGTGGGATTTATTCCACCCCAAGTATCTGTTGTCAAATAATTCTCTTAATGAATAATCCTTAGACAATAGAACGTAATTGCAGATACAAGAGGGTTATGATTATTTTTTAGTGAAGAGAAAAAAAAAAGCCTCTTTTTTTTAATCTAGACCATGATCTTCATTTTGCTATTTACTAATCATATGAAATTAAAGGCATGTGCTGATATCTGTGCTGACTTAGTATACCATAAGCATATTAGCATTAACTTACTATTTATACCACTGAATTAGCTAGTTAAGTATCTGTCTGTTCTTTGTCTCTGATGAATTTGTTTTCTGCAAAAATCTTATGCCTTTGAAATCAGTAGGAAATTTTTGCTATAGATGGTCAGAATTTCAAAAATTTGTCGCTTATTAGCTAGAGAAATATTTTGTGCTTCTATCATACCATAGTTACATGCATCATTTTTAGACATTCAATCCAAGTACTAATATTTTGGAATGTTCAGAACCAATAAACATCACTGATGGTCCCAGGCGTGGTCCCACTAAAAAAGCCGATTCTCAAATATCTAGCTGAGATGACAAGCCTTAAGCAAGTTTGGACACCCAGCAAATCTTACAGTGAACAACTTATTTTTAATTTATATTGTTACTTATTTCAGCTCTTCACTGAACCAAGGGAGCACTTAAGGAAACAGGGTGTATCTCGTTTCTATATAAGCGACTAGACAAGGAGAACACCTCAAATTTCTAAGGGATCAGTACTTTAAGTTCTTTTGAGTTTGAAAACATAAGTATCTTCCTTGTATTCCCTCTTTCACTCATCATACAAGGACCATAAGATTTTCCTTCCTGCTCTGCTAAAACCTACTTAGGATATCTCATTATTTTTGATTTACAATGACAACTTGCTGTCTTGTAAATGTAGCTACTCCTCTAAGTAAGTGACATGTGATTCGCTTGTGTTTCTTTAGATAGAACTGGGCTAAAAGTTAGATTTTAATCTATGAAGAGTAGCTTGTCCCAGCAGCTCCTAGTCTATACTTGTAGTTAATTCTTTCTTTCACCTCAAGCAGCATGACTGACATAAACATGTAAAAAATTACAGTCCAGATCTACAAAACTACCTTCAAAGGAACCTTAACAAAAAGTGCTGCACTTGGCTTGGCAGGACAGTACATCTCAGCCAAGTCTGGATGGGAGGTGTTTGCCTTCTGGGGCAGTCAAATCCAAACAGCAAGCTTTGTGCTTATAGATGTGAGCTAATATGCTCTGCTTACAGGTACTTGTGGAGATCTTGGGCCAGTCTTCACCACAGGTGTGGAGGCAGACACATCCACAGCAGCTGACACTGGAGTGAGGCCCGCTCACCAGCAAAGGCATAGACATGTCAGCTGTAAACACCTCTGATTATGAAAATCAGGGCCCTTTAATAGCTGTGTTGCTGACACCGTGTTAGACAAAAATTAAGATTACTCTTTAAAAAGTTATGTCTTCAAAAGAAACCATAACGGATAAAAAAAAAAAATGAAAAAATGTCCAAACACTACCACCTACCCTCAAACATATAAGGGCTCAGAATTTATTACTATGCCCTCTTAGTCGTCTTCCTATTGATACAGAAGACAAAACCGTTCATGCTGGGTAATAAATACAAGTCATACAGCTTTTATGGAATTCTTTATAAGTTTTCTTTGTTTCTCAATCTGTTTCCATAGTATATAAGAGGGAGAAGCAGATAAAACCTTTTTAAGAAACCACAAATAAAAGTTGTTTGTCTTTCTTTTAAAAATGAGTCTCTCATATTGCTTCTGCTAGTGCTTGTGTTTTAATTTCTTGGGCTCTCCTTACTTTATCTTTGCTTACCAGTTTCAGGGAGGAGATGGGGTTTGAAATGCTAAGCCAAGAGAAAATCTTGCTGCTGTCTACCACACGAAGTCATAAGCCAAAAATATGTCCTGATCAAAAACTTAAAAATTCAGAGTCAAAATATACTATTTACAAGTAGTTCATTTCCTGAAATATACATGTGGAACTGGGATAGGCTGACAGTGAGCATGGAGTAGCAGACTACTGTAAAGGATTTGTCTTCTAAGGTAACCTCGGTTAAGAACATGCATTTCTTTTCACTCAGTCCTTAGGTAATCATAAAAAGAAAAAAGCAGTATAATTGACACAGTAGCACAATTTTCATGTGACTCCTCTATGCCTCACATCAGAGCTCTGTGACTAACCAGCATCAGCTAATGAGAATGCTCTGACGCCCTCCTTCCTCTAACATCCAATATATTTACTGAAAAAGTGCTACAACACCATGGTGGGAAGGCTTCCTTATTTTTGCCCAAATGGTTCTTTTTGATATGATTCTCAGTGTTGATTCCCATATTTTTTTTCTGCTGTAATAACACCGTTCTGTGATTCTGTGATCTGCTGTGAAAACCATTTCTGGGATGAGCCTTCTGCAAACTGCTCATGTGCACCATATCTGGGCTTGCAGTCATTATAATGCAACTATCATACTCTTGCTCCAAGAGCCCTTCTGTCAGCAGTAGTTAGTGAAAATTTCAGAGAGGTAATCAGAAAATATACAGTCAAATATTGGATTGATCTTAACTGCTGAGAGGAGACAAAATATTTATCAATCTTATAATTTTCAATATCTAGGATATTTTATATATTCCTCTTTTACAGAGGTCTCTTATGAGGTCATATGAAACTGTTTTATATTCTGTACATTAAACTTGGAGCAGGGAACATCTGTTCTTTGGTTTAGTAGTCACCAAACCTGGCTTTTTATCTTTCAGAGGAGGACAGATTGACTGTATCATAAAATAGAAAAACAGTGCTATAATGATCACAAATGTCATTACTTTAGTCTGTGTTTATATTGTTGCATTTATTGTTAGATTTCTCTAACAGACAATTCATTACCTTATAACCTACCATGAAACCATGAAAATCAAGCCATCCATGTAAAAAAAAACTACTTCAGTTCCATTGTGCAGCAGCTGGAGATGAAGACAATTTAGATTGCTTAACAAATGGCCAGAGTTAATTAGTACACTAGCAGTGCAGAGATCCCTAAAGAAAAGGAAAAAAAAGAAAAAAAGAAAAGAAAAGAAAAAAGATAAAGGCATCAAACACAAAGCAGTAAAGCAGTTCTAACTCTTTCCATAAAGAAGGCACACATAAAAGACAGTCTGTTCAGGAATTTTGCTTCCCCATCAAGTAGAGCCTTTAAAACTCTTTAGTTCATTGCCACATTAGGTATTATCAGCATGTAAGTCTCAGCTTTGTGTTGTCCATCCACTGATTTCAGGGAATTCAGAATGGGGTTCATGGATCAGTGTGGTTAAGAGTTCTCATTATCAGAAAACAAATCCTGCTTTGACATGAACAGCAAAAATGGATCTTACTATCTAGTACCCAAATGGTATTTTATTCTCCAGTAATCTGCTGAGTTGTGCATTCACAGTCAAAGAGAGAAAGCTCATTGGGCTAAATTGCAAACATTTCAGTTCAAAGACAAGACAGCAATGACAACATTAAACAGAACATCTAGAAATGTAGCCAAAGTCCAGATAGGATCACTTATAGAGCAGTGGCATCACAAATCAGCATCATTCAAATCTTTCAGTACAGAGGTGAAGCAATGAAAGGCAAAGGAAAGAGTAATTTTATCCATACTTTACCCTTCCGCTTAGAGAATCAAGCGTAAGGGTAAGTTTCCTGATTTGTACGCGGTGTAAAGCCAAGCCACAGGCTTTTGTCTTTTTGACCTTGTTTTACCCCTGCTGTTCTTGGCTGTTGAAGGGATTCGTGAACACACTTCAGCTAAGCTTAGGCTCCTTGAAAGCAGTTCATTAGCTTTGCTCTTCCCTCACTGTGAATTCCCACAGCACAAAGAAAATTGCTCTGTTAAATTTCAAAGGCATTAAAGATAATCCCAGCAACCTAAGAGGCATTTTTCTTCTCAGAGAATAAAACAATGCCTTACAGCTTTTGTTACTGTGTAATTTATGGCAAAGCTCTGATTGCAAGGGATGACCCTCGCAAGGTGTAAACATTTCCCAGCTGTTATTTTTTTATTTAGGACACACTCTGCCTGCAGCACACAAAACAAGGTGTCGGGTCCTTCACAGAGGGTACAGGCTTTCTACGGTGTGTCTGGAAGAGCAGGAATCAGCCCAGTTCCAGCATGAAACTCAATGTAGCCTAAGCATTTATTACAAAAGAAAACCTTGAAGTCTCAGGCCATTGAAGCTCGTGGTCGGCTATGGTGGAATATCAAGGCTAGGGCATCCTTCTGATGCCCTTGCTGCTCAGTCCACCTGAGAAGGAGGGACACGTGTTTGGCATCTCCAGCTTTCTCTAGGCGAGTGAGACACAGGGCCCTGAGGCTGCTGGCAGAGCAGCCCTTGCATCCGTATGGCTAAACGCTCTTCCTGCCTTGTTCGTACTGCCCTCAGGAGCAGTCCCTGGCAAACGCTGCCATCCAGACTGTGCTTGGGCACTCATCACGGGAAGGGTAGTGCCAAGCCCTACCAGGGCTCATGCCAGGCAGTCAGCTTGAACAGTGATGTGCTAGCATGGGAAACTGTGCCCTGGCACTCTCTTATTTACTGACATAATCTTAGCCTCTATGTCTCCCCATCACAATAACTGTGGATGCTCTTCATCCTCCTCTAGCGGGAATGAATCCCAGAGCAGAGCGGGGGCAGGCACCTCAGGGCACGACGCCAGTCCTGTGACCAAACCGAACCACGAGACCCTAGTCAGTGCCGGGGAGGCGCCTCCCCTCCTGCTCCACAGCCTCGCGGAGCAGGAGGAGGCGCCTGCGGCCTCAGCTGTAGCACAGACACCGTGGAGCGGAGCTGCGCCACCTCCATGCAGGGCTGCTCTTCACACAGGGGAAACCGTGAATTGCTGGAGTTGATTTCAGAGTACCTTCCCCTCCAGACACGTATTTTCTCCACACATGATCTCTCCATGTGGTGACGATTAAGAGGTCAATACAGCAGGACTCTCCGGTGTGTAGAGCTGCAAGGGTAATGTTAGCACAAAATCACTGCTCTCTTACCACTGAACTGTCACTTTTTAAAACCCTACAGAGTAAAAAGAAAAAAACCCACACCTATCACTGATTTCCAAGAAAGCAGAATTCCACATGTAAATCAAGGCACAAGTCCTCATCAATTAACGTAAATATTAATAATTTAGCACTCTTCGGTAAATTAGCAATCCCTTTACTATCCACATAAAAAGCATGGATTAGATGGCAATTTTAAGCACCTCAAACCTTAAGCTGGAGCAAGTCAGAAGAGTTCACTAATTAAGACTGAATTATTTCAGACTGCAGTTACTTGAATGAGGGGATCACACTCCTCTCCCCGTGGCAGCACGTCACAGGAATTACTTCTGAGCTGCAAAACGGCCTGGCTCGTTTCCCGTTATGCCCTGGGGAGTCCATGGCGGCTCGGAGTGTCTGCGGCTGGCAGAGCCGCATGGAGCACGGCTCCCACCAGCCCCACCGCGTTCCTCCACATGAGCCCGCCCTGCGCCCCGCTCTGCGGGGACGACGCGTGGCGTGGAGCCCAGAGCACCCTGCCGCACAGCGAGGCCCTGCTCCGCTGCTGCGCGGGGGTGACGCGTCGCATGGAGCCCAGAGCGGCCTGCCGCACAGCGAGGCCCTGCACGGGCCATGGGCTGCCTGCAAGCACGGCGCAGAGCCCGGCACGTGCCAGCCCTGTGTCCCCACGCAGTGCTGCCTCACTCGCTGAGAAGGAGGGTGAAACGGAGATCTCCAGAGCTCCGCAGGAAGGAAGCTTGCCTCGCACCTGGGAATCCTGCAGACCACCTCACCCACTGCCCAGCCCAAGGCCTAGCCTGTGCCCAAGGCCTAGCCTGTGCCTGTTTAAGGTGCAGAGCTTAAACACTCCAGCTAGGGCAGCTGGCCTCATGGCAGAGCCCACAAGCCAGTGCAGAGGACACAGGCAGTTTTGCTTGTCACATAGCAGAGCTGCCAAGGAGCCGAAAGCTTTGCAAGAAGTATCTGGAGAGGACTAGTTACAAAAGGCAGAAGAATCCAGCTCCCTTGAGCCCAATATCCTCTGGACTGGAAAACTACTGCCTGCTGCGCCATTTAAAGCTTGTCAGTAACAGGTTTATCACTATTTGCAGGTCCAAGCCAACTCCTTACACTTGTCCTTAAAGGTTGTCGGTTTGCAACGTGAGCTTGCAAAATCAAGACTCCCTTTCCTTAGCTGAAAATCACTCACTGCACTGGCTGACGCCCCGCGCTTCTGCACATCCACATATGGATATTGCTACGTCAGCCCCGTCGCGTTCCTGAGCCGCTCCAGAAAGGTCATTCTGCCCATTTGGCTGGTAAAGTATTGCCATGGTGTCTTCTGGCACGAAGCAAACCTTTTAAGCATGCTCTGATAGCCAAGCAGCAATCAATCTTCAGAAAATCCCAATGCTAGTGTCTCTATATGCCTAATTTAAGATGCTGTGTCCCTACACAGGCAGTAAAATGAAATGGCCTGACTTTCAGAGACGTTCTGCTCTTCCACATGACAGACAGATGATTTACAAGGCTGTGTTGTTAAGCTTGTCAGCTAGTGGCTAGAAAGCTTAGAGAACTAATCTAAGCTGGCAGAAATAGCAGTTTTACGGAGGGACCATCTTGCAGAAGAAACATTTCTATATATATATGCATTCTCAACATATATATATAGTGATTGTAGCCCATCTTGACTTGTCAGTCAGAAGTTGGAGTCCCATACATAAGTCCTGATGAGCAGAGAAATGGATAAAGTGACTGATGTTTCCTATATGTGATCCCATTTGTTCACAGCAACAACACAAGATTCCTGTCCCCCTCGCCATAGTGGTTGAGTAGGAAGACTAGGAGACCTACAGGCCCCTTTCCAGCAGAGCCATCCGGCAGAATGTGACCTCCCCCAGACTGGAGAGGAGCAACTTCTCCTCTGCGTCGGGATTGTCTCTGCTTAGAGCCTCGTTTGTGGAATCAAATGGCACAATGAAGTCGTTTTCTCCTGGGCACCAAGCCCCTCTTATGCCCGTCAGCATTCTCCCAGTCTCTTTTTCTTAGATGCATACAACTTAAGCATTTTTTTCTCATTTTGCTGTTTCTCCTGTTTCTTTCTCATAGAATGAGATATACCTCAGCACACACCATTTTTGGCAGACTTGATAATTTCCACCATTATTTTGCCTCAGACTATCCTTATTTCATACCCGAAATGAAGAGTGGCTTTCTGTCCACTGGCTGGAGCCCTCAGAAACCATGAGAAAGGTTCTCATAGGCGTCAGAATTTTATTTAGTATGAGATGTATTCTTCCCACAAACCCTGAAAGTAAAATTCTAAATATTCACTGATGGCTGTGAAACTCATTCAGTACCCTAAATCAATTAATCTTGCTACTCATAATAAGTGAAATGAAAAAAAAAAAAATATATATATAAAAGTCATCCCAAAATCTCCTTTTGGATTATCTGTCTAAGTCACAGGAAAAGGTACCAGAAATCAGAGACTGAGTGGAGCATTTATTTCTTCTAATTTATTAGGTGCAGAGGTTGACATTGGCCCGGTGATAAGTTCATGTTCAGCAAAATATCGAGCTGATGGGTAACTACACTGTACTGTACTGTACTCGCATGCTCTTCAGAATTTTAATTATTCCACTGAGAAAATGGAATGTATATTTTTTCTTCCCAAGAGACAAAAAGAGAACACAAAACAGACAGCAAGCTCTGTTCTTTTAATTCATTAATCTAGCAATCTATATTCCACATTTTTGCAAACCAGAATTATCCTGCATAGCTAATTTAGTCTGGCAGGACTTCACCTGGGTGTATGCGTTAATATCCTTTTAAAACTCCTTGACCACTCAGCTTTTCTGAAAACATCAGAGCAAAGATCATGCCCGCTGTCATGTTATTTTATTTTATTTTATTTTATTTTATTTTATTTTATTTTATTTTATTTTATTTTATTTTATTTTATTATTTTGGAGCAATTCAAATATCCCATGAGTATTTCGTAGGCTGTGAGCAATGCCAATTTGACAGATTTTAAGATCCTGCATTCACTGGGAATCTGGCAGTTCACACAGAATCTGTATTGCAGATCTCTTCTAAACCTCATCTTTGGGAATAAAATAATTGCAAATTTTCAATATATATCCTTTCTTAAATGTTCTTTCTCAAGTTTTTTAATGTCTCTCTTTACGAACTACCACTCACTTATGTTATCAGAACTGTTACGTATCTAATTGTCTTTCAGTGTTGTTTGGGCCATAAGTATGACCTAAGTGCTGAAAAAATATCGCTCAGTTTAGGTTTAGAAGAATTAGTGGAGTGCTATCTTCACTATGGATATAACTAATCACACCTTAGTTGCTCATAGCAGAGGCTTCAGATCTTTATCAAATTTCAGTAGTTTTTATTCTTTTATTTTATTCGAATTGGTTTATTTTAATTCTTATTAGTTTATTCTAATTAGACATAAAAAGGTATGTTTAAATATGTTAAAAATAATTAGTAATCTTTTCTTATCATCATTACAAAATCATTAAAACAGATTAACTTGATTAGTTTTCATGCAGAGATAATCTAGGAAATTATGATTTTGAGGTCTATTTTTACAAAAAGGCAGAAACATAGCTTTTTTTTTTCAGGTGGGCTTAGGGACCATGCTTTTCTCATTTCTAGCACTCTCATACTCAAATCAAATTTGCATTCTTATAATCATGCAGACTATGAACAGTTATATGCCTAGAGTGTCTAACATGTTATGGAAATCAAGTTTCAAATTACATGGTCTGTGTTAATATACCAAGTGAATAAAAATCTGCGGAATTCAAGATCCTTGTGTTGACATCCAGCCAAATGTATCTCCTGGCTTAACAATTTTACACTAGGAAATCTATTGGTCTTCCTACCTATGAATTACGCAGATTATTTATCTTTGTTGAATTTATATAAGTGTTGCTGTTATTTGTACATTTCATCTCTTTAACTGCACTCATCTTCTTGTTAGATAATCATATGTATAAAAGTTAAAAGAGCCATTGGGCTCTTTAAGAATAATTCATATATTTAGATTCCTTGGTAATTCCACTTTATCTAGTTCCATCAGCATCAGCCTCAAGCATAGGTTTAGATCCCAAACTTCTACTCATCAAATACAAAAAAGAGCTAATTTTATTAGAGCTAGTTTTTATGAGGATAGTTACCAGGATTTAGAAATATGACTTCTTTACAGATGTAGCTATACCTGTGTAAGTCAAAATGCAAATGCCAATGTTTTTTTTCAGAGTAAATCTACCAGTGTTCCTTCTTCACAAATTGCAAGAGGACAAACATCTGAAAATATTTTTCTGCTAAAATGTTATCATTTCTACCTTTAAATGAATATAGATGTATCCTGTAGATGTTCTCTTGTTTCTACAGGAAACTAGTACATTTTTCTTAGAAAATGAAAATATGGGAACATAGTGAATGAAAATACTTACTCTGGAAGCAAAAAAAAATCCAATATTTATGTGAATTTAAGTTACTGCAAATAAATATTTGTATTTCCAGAATTTTATAATAGGTAATTCATTATAATATAAATTTTCGGATACCATTTAATACCATTGTACTTAAAATAAACCATGTAATTGATGAAAGAATCTGTAGGATATCTCAGATTATTTCTGAACAACTTAGATACAAAAAATATTTTCGGTGAATACAAACACTGGAAAAGGAACCTAGAGACAGATGTATTAAGTTTCAATATGTAAAGCATGTTCTGTGTGTACTATGGACATTTACTACAGTGTATCCATCTTGTTTAGATTAGATATCTGATGTTTTTATTTGTTGGAGGAGATCATTCTATCAAGAATGTAAACTTCCTAGATTTTTTTTATGTTGCATTTATGTTCTTCATTTGCAAATACTAGGGTCATTACTTACAGATAAGGGAACTCTGGATATGTGATAATACAAGAATGAGAGAGTTCTTCATCTGTTCATAAGTTATTCTAACCCTGCTCCCAGCTTTGCCAACTCAACCATTAGACACAGTGAGACAATAAAAGCTCACAGCATGACGCATATATGTAGAGTTTTGCTCTGTTTTTGCAGTCTCAGCAAGAACATTCTTCTGTTAAGTCAGGGAAAACAAGTTTTCAGATCAGCTATGTACATTATCTGTATTAAAATAAATATAACCTATAAATATCTCCAATAACAAAATCTGGCCTTTTATCTCCAAAGAGTGTATTCTTACTCATGTCCAGAACAGAGTTTGAATATGAGATAATAAGCAAAATAAACCCCAAATTTTTAAAAGATATATTCCAATCTTTATCTTTTTATCCACGTCATTGCAGCTATTCTCACAGCTCCAAATTAAAATTAAGTATGCTAATCAAAATGCTCTTTAGAAGATGCAAGAGGTTATAGGTTATCATGAGTCCTCATAGCCACGTAAATGTATTATTGTTTTATTGATCAATCTTTTCAGTCCATTTGCTAGCAAATGATTTATAGTGAAAGTTTGACAGATATCTTCTTTTACCTTTGTTTCTTTATTTATAAGAAAACTTCTCATGGTTTTGTTCTGGAGTCCTGGACGACTTTCATTCAAGGGAAGGTGTGTAGAAGGTGTGGGAGGCTTTCCAACCACGCTGCCGCTGAGGGGGGTGTTCTCCACTTGTTTCTGCCTTCTGCTGGGTGGTAAAATGGTCACCCAGCCTGATGGGCACAAGGAGGACACTGGGATGCCTCATTTATCCTGGCCTGCTTCTCCAGTGGACTCAGAGGAAGAGACATACATCTCACTGCACAACTTGATTGTAAGTACCGGGCACACAGATCTTTGAGTTTAGGTGCTACCCATTATACTTTGGTGAGACAGAGCACTTTCAGCGCTAGAGGTAGAAATATAGCCTCTCCTGAATGTTTACCCATGCTTTAAAGTGCTTTAGAAATGCACAATGTGCAGGCAGACTTCTAAAATGCCTTACATTTTTCATCTGCAACTTTTCCTGGCAGGGAAGAGCTATCATTAATGTTGGAACCTTCACTGAGCAAGGTGAATCCTACTGTGAGGAGCTCAAATGGCAGGGAGAAGTATTCCGGTTAGGCACGAGGGTAAGCCTTCTAATGACAGGGATAGTGAGACACTGGGTGGAGTGCCTGGGCACATGGTTGAAGCTCCATCCCTGGAATGGTCTTTGAAAAAAAAAAAAAAAAAATTAAGAAAAAAAAAGAGAAATGCTATAGGTAGAGTTGATCCTGCCTTATTAGGGGCAGCCAGTTGTACTATATGGACTCTTAGTATCATATCTAGCTTATTTTTGCATGACCCCTGGCAGAACTGGTCACCTCAGCCTGGTTTAAGGTGTCTGTGGCATCTGACAGTCCCCAGGGGCACGAAGCACGCAGCCGCCGTGGTTGGCTTGCACGCCCCTCAAACAGGCACAGGAACGGGCTCAGCAGCCACGGCAGCCGAGGGCACTGCCCCGACAGTTGACCCTAAAAGCATGAGGTGCAAGACACGGGGACAACTAAAATCAGAGTTAATACAAGAAGAGTTATTGGAGACTATTTCCCCTTTCTCACTGTTAAAGGGAGGAAAAAAAAGATTGCCTGCTTCATGCGGATTTTGTAAGAAAGCCATTAACATATTGTTAGCAAACATTTTGTCATTCTACATTCTCTGCAGAGCTACGGTGGGAGAAAGAAATCTCTAGAGGCTCTTTTTCTTTTTTTTCTCCCTTTCTTTTTTTTTCTGCCTTTTTTCCCCCTTTTTTTCCCCCTCATCAGTATTCTTGCAGACTTTATTCCAAAAATGGATTAGAGAATTAAAGAGAAACAGCAGGGTAGGAGGCATCTATTAGGATGGAAGAGCAATGATGACATTTTTCAGAGGAAATATGAGAAATGTCTCATAGGATGCCAATAATGAGTAAGTAACCTGCATCATCCTGAAAGTTGTTCAAAATAGTGTCCAGATAGTGCTCGTTACAGAGCTTTTCTACTACAATTAAATATAATCATGATGGCAACAGAGCCTTTATAACACTGTTAGATCAAAATCAGGTGAATGAAAAGTAGTCAATATCAAGTTGCAGCTATTTAGTTCTCTTTGTGAATTGATCTGTATAATATCTAGTGGAAGTGCATTTATATCATGAACAAATGCGTTTCCTTTTCACTTTGATTTGTTGTCTCAAACTGGAGGCTAAAATTTGAAGGAATGCTCAAGAATGAAATATGAGAGGAAGCTAATATTCTTGGGGAGTTTTGTCATTTTTGTCCAAAGTATAAGAAAAATATCATCAGGCTGGACTACATTTTACATGAGCTGAAAAGAGAGGAAAGAGAGAGAAATAAATAATGAGAAATATAAGCAAATTTATGTTGCCAAGACAAGCAAGCACTTTAGCAAACCCTGTGATACACTGTCGATGGTTTACTTACAAAAACTAAAGATGTGCTGATATATTAGAAAGTATCTAATATATAAAATAAAATCAGTCCTAAACAGTCCTAAACATAGTCTTGAATATATTGTTTGACTATGGCAGGCACAGATAGAAATTTTCAACTTCTTTTCCAAGACAGTATTTCAGATCTGTTGACTGGCTGGTCCTAACATAAGGGATTGGATAGTCAAAGGAGTTTTAGTAACATTGTGTTTTCTTCTAATCTCCAAATCCTTGTTTTGAACTCTTGTTGTTTATACCAGTAAACTTTAAATAAATAAATAAACACATTTTAATAAAAAGGCAGGGAAAAAAGCACATATTTGAGTGCACTGTATCCACTTTGTGATGCTTATAACCTTCCTGTCTTCAAGGTCAGGAGCCTCATTATCTTTGCTGTGGCTGAGCTAAGGCTGAGCTGCAGCGAATAAACCCACTTCACAGGGCCTTCTGCGAGCGCAGCTGCTTGTGCTGCAATTAAAATCAAGGAAAGGGAAGAAAAAGAGAGGCTGATCAATAATTACTACCCCAAAGTGAGACAGGCATGAATTATTTTAAACAGAGCAGAGAGCACTCAACCTAAACATTTATTTTTGCTGCACACATTTTAAAGTATCTAGAAGTTGCACTGTTAAACAGTGTTTTTTTCTCTTCTGTTCTAGATTTAAAAAATAACAAGAAGAAAACCAAAGATGCACCATGCATTATGGGCCACAGATTAACTGCCTGCATTTCTCAGTTGTCCAAGGAAGTATTAAAAGTGTGCATTTTTGCTTATAGGATTGCAATATTCTGCATGAACATGTGTACAATTATGCATGTCATTGATATATGCACCTTTGTAGAGATCTATAACCTTAATTAGAAATTACATAAACCCAAATTAGTGAGCATAATCTGGTGTCATATGAGGTTACGAAAGTGAAGCTAAAATAGTAATTGGAAAGATAATAAGGCAGCAGATCTAGAAATCTGGCCCAATGGGATGAAGCCTACTTTGTATCCACTGCTGAAGTGGTTTTATTTCTGCTGAAACTTTGTCTTTAGACTCTGTACAGATACAAGCTGTGCCAATGCACATCGATATATACTCATGGGCATATGCTATTTTTCATATGGAGTTTACATCACATTCTTTTGCTACCATATTCTTGTGAAAAAAGTTCGTTCTTTGTAACCATAAAGACGGCATTTCAACCTTGCTCTCCAAAAACTGTCCAGACTGAAGCAAAGTTTTCTGCACCCTAATTCTAAGCAAATCAAAGCAAATGGAAGCAAGCAAACCAAAAAGACCTTTAAATTAAAAGCCTCAAAGCCCCCTCACTGCAGTTTGGGGCTGAGCATCAGGGGAAGCAGTGCCTTTCTCTGCAGATACTCTGCTGGCTCACAGCTTTCTGCACCACTAGGCTGCAAGTCCTAAAATTCAATATTACACAACAAAATATATCACTTTACAGCAGTGTTTCAATAAGAGTTTTAGAAATAGACTCATGAAAGCTTCTAATAAAAAGTGGAGAGAGATAGACGGACCAAAACTATACCATGCTATATTAAAATTATCTTTAAATTTGATTATTCAATTATATACTCAGTCATTCACTAGTGTGCTGCGATGATACATTGAAGTCTTTCCTGTTATTAATTTATGTACTTTTTTAATGACAGTGGTTATTGACTATTACTATGTGTGCATATAAATGAATATAGAGCTAGAAACTCTTTAAAAAAAAAAAGACTTCCTAAGCACTCAGCACTTTCAGCAGCAATTATTCCTATCAGAAAAATCTCTGAAAATCAGGGACTCAATGAGTATACGTGTTATCTTTCAATGAGTCAGACTGACTTCTTTGAGCAACACCAACGTGAGCAACACATTAGCCTAGAGCACAAGAGGGAATTTCTGTGTAGGACTCACCGAGTGGGAACACGCGGGTGCCCCATCTCAGATGCTAAGCACATGTGGTTCCTCAAGAGCAGGAATAGGAGTGACATCCAAGTAGACAAGAAATGGTGGTACAGGAGACACCCAAGTTCTAGGTACGTGTTGTCTAGCCATATTTATCCATCTGCCCATGAGGACTGCCATATCCTGCTGGAAGAATTCTCTGGCTCCAAAGGATCAGTTGATGAACTTCATAGCAGATAAATTTCAGACCTGTTTTAATTCTTTAAAGAGAAAACAGAATTATGAAGAACAGGAACAGGAGTTCAGATATATTAGCAAGTTCTTCCTGGCTAAGCTCCAGCGGGGTGTGAAGTGGATAATTGTGGACAACACAAATGGAGAGAGAATATTCACTTTTAAAGTCTCACAGAACATTCCTATGAACTTCTGCTGTGACAAAAGTTTTACTTCTCTCCATATTCCACACTCAGCATTTTAGCTCACAGGATGTCTGGCACCGAATCCTGATAAAATACAATTGATTTGTTACATTCTAAGTTTGCCAAACACTAACCCACAAACTTGAGATAGAATTCATTTCTTCTGCCAAATCACTTAATTTAAATGTTGCTATAATTTAATAAGGAAAATGTCAATTTGAAGGTTGCTGAAAGAAGTTATGCATAGAATCTTAATTCCATGAATCTGAGTAGCAACAACACGGCACAGTTTTTTCAATGAAAAACTTGCCAGTTGTGCAATGCTTCTCAATGTCATGTCATGGAATCAATAGAAAAGTCCTCCCATCTCAATATGGAATATGAGGTAAGAAAATATGAAGTCTGTAATAGCAAATATCCTCCTTTAGCATTTTTCTGAACTTACTATAGGATTCTTCTGAAGTGCAGCTGTTTTCTTTGGCATGCAATATGGATCTGGCAGTTTTATACTCCCTGATAGAAATGTTTGTTGAAAACAGGGCAGAAATAATGAGGTCTGAAGCACACGAGTTGCAGCAGGTCTTCTACTATTTCACTGAAAATTGGGAAGATGAGGGCTGAAGTACCTTATGAGTAATATGTTCTCATTGAGACAAAATGAATCATTCTCATGTTTTGGAATAAAAGCAATATAAATACGTTTGGAAAGACTGTGAAATATCAAATCAGAAGTGTGAAAGCCACAGAGAATTCTGTTTTGTGAATCAGAAGAAAAAGATTAGCTGGAAAGAAAGAAAAGTGTGAAATCTGGATGTTGATGCCCAAGAGCACAACCCAGAACATCTGCTCTTTAGCACTGCCTGTCTTCTATGGCCATGTGCATGGACTGAGTGGTCCATGCAACTCACAGCAGCCAGAGAATGACTCTGCTAGTAAGCAAGACCATGCTAGGCCATGGTCTATTCACACCTACAGAGTCTGGGAACAGAATGCAGTTCTGCCCTGACAAGGACTGAGCACATGCCCAGATCACCAGCTTTGTCATAAGGAGGGAGGATCTTCCTTGTCATTCTCCCCTCCTGCCCAACCCTGCTACCTGGATTCATCTCTTCTGAACATCCCTATATTGGAAGCTAGGTCAACAGTAGGAAGCCTCCACCCATAGACCTGTGCTCTTGCAAGAGCCTTCAGAGTCTTGGTCTCGAGCAAGCAGCTGCCCCCACTCTCTCCACAGGAGCAGGGTTGGCACCTTCGGGCCTGTTTTGTCCTGCTGGCTAGGCCATAACCACTGTCTAGAGCCTTGCACAGGATGCCTCTCTCTCCATCAAATGCACAGGGACTAGAGGGAGGCTGGAATTCTGCTTGTCTGATGCTGCTGCAGCTGCTGCAGCTCATTTTGGGTGCTCGTAAATGAGGGACATATTGTTACTGTTGCCATGCTGTGATCCTCTACTTTTGGCTACCAGCACTTAAAAGTTCTTTTCAGGAAACCAGCTGCCAGGTTCATTTAATGTTAAATATTGATCATTATTAATATCATAATTATAAATATTACATAAATACTAAATGCAGTATTCAAATATTAATCATTTTTTAAAATATGCATCCATCTGAGAACTAAGCAGAAGTAAATGATCCATCCTGGAACACATTTTTCAGCTTCAGGCTTTGAACTCGCTTGCCCTTTTCTGAAGATAAGCATACCAAAAAACGAATGCACCTCAGCTCCCTATACCTGTTACACATACACATTTACACTTTGCATATTATGGTCTGAAGACCATTGGAGGCCCATGAGGCCGTAGTAGGTAGTCTACAGCTGTCCTGGGGATCTATATTGCACAATAAAAGTGCATAGTGGTTTGCGAGAAATACATAGTGGTCAGACAGAAATGTTGAAAGTAAACGTATCCATTGATTTCAATAACCTGGCATACTTTGAGGAGCCCGCTCAGCCACTTTTCCTGCCATTCATTTCAGTTTCCAGTCTGAGTATAGTTCACGCAGAGCTATATTTTGCTCCCAGGTATTAACATTATGCTGTTGATTTTACAATTCAGGCCTATTTTGGGGTGAAGAGTGTCTGCTGTTGTAGTAATACTGAGACATTTTCTTTACAGATCCCAAAGCAAAGGCATCTCCTGAACAAAGTTTTAGCACCAAAAATGTATACCCTTTTCACATCCCAGGACAGCCCTTCGTAGCAATTTCTTTCTCCATCAGCCATGATTAATGCATTTTTGACTAATACATCTTTCATTTCAATCATCTGGAAAGGCTGCTGCTGTTCAGATGTCTGTGGAGGGATTTACACACAACCTTTTGAACTGCCATTATTACCCCAGCATTTTTGCCACTTTCATTAACTGAAACTTATAGGGAAAAGCAGGAGCTGAAGTGCAGTTCTACAGATTATCTGCAGTCTTCATACTACGACCTTGCAGACTTCTTGAGAAGGACATTTTGGGAAGTCTTTTTTGGGAAGTGTTTTTCTTATTTTGCTGCGGTTTTTAAAAGAAAGTTTGTATTTTCAAGATTTCCCTTCATCACAGTGAGCAGCAAGATCAGAAATCCTGAGAGCGGCCATTGAAAACTGCAGTCAAACACAGGTGAATGAACAGAGTGATGCAGAAATCACAGCCCCGGTCGGTGGGCAGAGGGAGTTGCTCCCTTAATAAAGACTGATTAAATGCCAGCCTCTTTCCATGGTCAAGAAGCCTCTTAATCCATGTTGGCAGCCCTGCTACCTGTGAACAAAGGCTTTTTCTGCAGAAAAAATAAATGTATGAGCTAAAAGAGCAGCGCGGGGACACTGAACAGACCGATAGAGAGCAGCAGCAGCCGCACTTTGAGCAGCGTACGGCAGGAGCAGCAAAGAGAGCATCTCGGCTGCCTGGTTTGTGAGCTGCATCTCCGTGGAGAGGAGCACCCGCCGGGGAGAGGAGCTCAGCAGCCTCTGCCTGCTGGGACGATTGTATTCCAAGCGTGGGGCTGACTAGGGATGAGTACGTTGGGAAAGGCTGGAGGTGCAGAACAAAGCAGAGGCAGGCCCTGGCCCTCGCAAAGGACATCCAGCATTACTGTGTCTTGGGCTTACGTGCTTCATCTCCTGGCTTATGCTGGAATCGCTCCAAAATGCACCTCCATCAAGACTGATCGGGACAGCGGGACACTTGGCACTGTGTGCAGTTTCCATGTTGCTAACCAAACAGACCAAAACTGTGTTGTTAACAGGTAGTAAAAGGAGTACTTTTGCTCCTTCGGAACGTCAGCTTTCCTGTAATGGTCATTGCTTTGAAGTCTACTTTTTCTGGGAAGTCCTGTGCTATTCACTGTGCAGAGGAGAGGTCATATCTCACCAAAACCAATTTTCTTAACACTTCGACAAAACTGTCACTGTCTGTTTCCCTTCACTGACTGCCTTTTACTGATTGGAAACAAAACTCCTCTCTTTCAGGGCAACACCAGAGCTATTTTTCTCTCATTTATTCTAGTATCAGACTAGAGAAACTCTGCTGACACCAGTGACTCTAAATATTATATAAGAGGAAAATCAGGCCCCAGTGGTTCACAAAGGATTTAAGGGGACCACTGGTTCAGAAAAGGGGTAATATAATTTTCTATATTTCCGACAATTTTACCTTTCCACCAGCAAGTCAAGAAAATGAAGCTTTTTTCACAAGACTGTCTTTCAAAATGTCTTTAAAAGGTCATTCTCTGCTCAGCTCGTCTGCTGGTGAGTCTAGTTAACAGATGATTTAGACCAAGCAAACCACGTGAGAGGAATCGTTTTTTTCTTTTCATCTCCAATGTGATGAAAGGCCACTAATGTAAGTTCTACTTGCGAGGTGCTGAGCAGACTGTACGCGCCAGATAATTGATTTTGAAGCCTGATTATTTGTACAAATACTGCTGCTGGATTTAATGTGCTTAAGCAAAACCAGTTCACTGTAACACTTTTCAAACTGCTCTCCATATATAGAATTATTTCATAACGAAAGATGAGTTTTCTAGTTCAGAATGCAATACAACTGTTCCGAGTTGCAGACTTTACAGTACCCATTGCTCACACACAGAGGAGAAATCCAAAGCCAGTGTGACTGTCACACTGAAATTAACTCAGAGCTTCAAGAGTTGACATTTGTTCTATGTATTGTGAACAGCAGTCATATAAAAAACTCCAAGCCTTTGGTCTTTAGTGCTTTATCTTCTTTTTTCCTTTTTTTACCCTATATTTTGCTCTTTCCTAGTCATTATTTTTGCCTGTTGGTCAAATTCTTCTCAGTCCTGTTAACAAAATCAGACAAACATGGTCTCTTTCTTCTCAAAGGCAATAATTTTCTTGGCTTTTTACTTCACATCTCAACCACTTCATTTGCCATCACTCAGCCAAACAGGCCATGTAAGGAATCCATAACTGTTAATGTTGCCCTAAACTACTTTTTGGAAGTGATGTATTAATTATATGATTGATTAATATCATTTTTTTATCATTCTGATCACAAGCTGATAAAAATTTCAAAAAGACATGTTTCTTCTTCATAAGCATTTGCCTTGTAGAACAACTTCTTGATCATTCACTAGCAAGGTACTTTAGCTATTAGACACTATTCTTATAAAGTGAACAGTTTTATTCTTCGTATTGTAAATATAACCTGACTCCCTTGCTGGCCAATTAGAGTTGTTTTAAGAACATTGACCCTGCAGGATATTATGCTAAAAGTTTTAATCTTATCAAGTTTCAACGACTAAACAGGCCAAATACACCTCTTATGAACTCTATAATAGAAATTCCATGAAGTACAGAATATAGTTTCTTGACTTGACTTTTTCAGGCAGTATTTTAAGATGAATTGTATCAAGGATCTGTTTACTGCATAGACCTGCAAGTCTTTGTATTGGCTCTCTTAATTGGCAATTAACGGGTCTGCAAGTTGTGGGACCTCTCTCTAACAAGACAGTTTCTGAGGGAGTCATTATATATATTCTAGTACTTTTTTGTTGTTGTTGTTGTTTATGGCATTAAGCTCTATCATTCAAAAAAAAAGTCCCCTTTTGCTTTTTTTAAGGGCAGAATTTAGCAACTAATGCAGAGAGGAAAAATCAAAATGACAACAAGAGACACTGTTTTTCTGAGCAGCATTTGTCCTGAACTGCACGCAATCATTGGCTTACTAGACCATTGGGTCAAAACTATTTCTATTAAAGCCATTGATCTATATGTATATTTTTTTCATGATGTGGTGTTTTTCACTAGACACTGTACCAGGACAAAATGTATCTACATGCACCCACATATAAACCTGCCCGATCCTGCCAAAGGGAGCATAAATATACTGTCACTTAAAAAACAGGTGGGGAAAGCACTGAGAAGAAAAACCTGCTGTTAATGATAGAGAGGAATGGACCCAACACATTATTTTCTTCTACACCTTTGAGCAAAAATCATTAATCCCTTTGAACTTCATAATACCTCCCTGCAAAGGGAACCTCCCCTTCTGAATCTGGTATTCTGTAGAGCCTCAAAAAGGGGAAGCATTCACCCAGATAGACGGTCAATGAAGCAGTTCTCACATTTTTCCATTACTCACCCACACCTCAGGATACAGTATGTGTCTCCCCCGCCCTTTCTTGAGAGCCTCTGCTCAGCCACCCCGGTCTCCGCACATGCCTCCATATATCCAACCCCTCCTGCTCACATTACAGTAAGTAGCATCCAACAGTCACCTAGTCCCTGCAGAGCAGAGGAGGAAGCAACTGCATTCATCTTTATGTCCCAGGCAGTCTGGAACTGCTTGTGTGGCAGCTGAAGAGCTGGTCACACTTTCCCAAATGGCCTTAGTTTGTCCTGACCTGTCACCTGAGTGAGGTTACAATTTCTCCTCTCGTTAGGGAGCACTCACTTGGAAACTCATCTGCTTCCCGCAGAATCACAGAATGTTTGAGGTTGGAAGGGACCTCTAGAGATCATCCAGTCCAACCCCCTGCTCCAGCAGGGACCCGTAGAGCACGTGGCACAGGGTGGCATCCAGGCGGGTTTGGAAGATCTCCAGACAAGGAGACTCCACAACCTCTCTGGGCAGCCTGTTCCAGGGCTCTATCACCCTCATAGTAAAGAAGTTCTTCCTCATGTGGACATGGAACTGCCTGTGCTTCAACTTGTGCACAGGTCGAGGGAGGTGATTCTGCCCCTCTCCTCAGCCCTGGTGAGGCCGCACCTCGAGTACTGTGTGCAGTTCTGGGCTCCCCAGTGCAGGAGGGACGTGGAGCTGCTAGAGAGAGTCCAGCGCAGGGCCACAAAGATGATTAGGGCCCTGGAACATCTGCCCTATGAGGAAAGGCTGAGAGAGCTGGGCCTCTTCAGCCTGGAGAAGAGAAGACTGAGAGGGGATCTGATCAATGTATATAAATATCTCAAGACAGGGAGTGAGGAGGAGGGGGCTGGCCTCTTCTCAGTGGTGGCCAGTGATAGAACTAGGGGAAACGGCCACAAATTGAGGCACCAAAAGTTCCACAGGAACTTGAGGAAGAATTTCTTAACGGTGAGGGTGACAGAGCCCTGGAACAGGCTGCCCAGAGAGGTGGTGGAGTCTCCTTCTCTGGAGATCTTCAAAACCCGCCTGGACACCACCCTGTGCCACATGCTCTAGGCGACCCTGCGTGTGCAGGGGGGTTGGACTAGATGACCTCTACAGGTCCCTTCCAACCCTAGCCATTCTGTGATTCTGTGATACCCCTTGTCCTGTCACTGGCCACCCCTGAGAAGAGTTTGGCTCCCTTCTCCCTACATTCAGCCCTCAGGTACTCATACACGTTGATCAGATCTCCTCTCAGATGTCCTTCTTTTAAAAAGTATTGGAGTTTGTCACGCTCCCCTTTCAATTGCCTTTTTGCTATTTAACAGAGGAGAGGATTCAGGCTTGGATTGAGAGCCCAGGTCAATCGGGTTGGCACCAAGCACCGCGGTCAGTGGAGTCCAGCAAGCAGCCCAAGCTGCACATGCCTCTGGTTGCTGTTTGGGATACCCTTTGGTGTCCCACACATTGATATGGGGCTGGCAGATGCAATATAGGATCCATATGAGATCTGCACTTCTTTGGAATAAGAACGTATAGTCAGTCAAGACATACACCACAGTGCTTAAAATTGCACTAGTTATTTATGTTTAGGCAACTAAAATCTGCTTAAGCTAGCTACCTTAGTGAATGGACAAGTCATGCTCTGGGCTGGGTCTTATCCAGATATCCATGGACTATAATTGGAGCTTTAGACAGTTTGTGGCTTTGTAGATTCCTACATGTAGACACCCATCAGCAGGTGTCTTAACCTTTAAACTTTGAATCCTATTCAAACTATGTTTACTTTTGGGGCAAAGCCTTGAGACAACACAGTTCTATAATTAAGTCAATTTTTGTTACTGATGCTACTGACAAAAGAAGAATTTAGTTTTAATTACCCCTTTTTTTGTGCTCTGAAGTATATTTAAGGTAATAGAGAAATGTCGAATACTTGCTGCTGTTACTATCAGGGGAGAAAAAAACCTGCAAAACTGAAAGAAGAAATGAACAACCTGTTTTCGAGTAAATGATGTCTACTAGAAAAGGACAGGTTTTCCCTCTTTTTTGGTGCCAGGTGTAGGTTTGCTGTGTGCAATTGAGCTCCTACCCCGACACGGTGTTGTTGCTTATTGTCCTTGCTACAACTGAGCAAGGTTACTTGCTGGCAAAACCCCAAATAAAAGGCGTCAGACCTTTGGTCTCCCCTGCAGCATGTGTAGCAAGTCAGAGCAGTCAGGGCTAACATTTTCTCTAGTGCTATTTACATTTGAGGTGTAGGTGTTTAGGCCAGTGGAGCTGCTCAAGGGAGCAGAGCACAGACATGTGTTCAGAACTGACCAGTCCGGCAGAGTTCCCATGTCTGGACAGTTCTCTTCTGGGAATTTGCCTCTGCTTTCCCTACATAAGGTGATCAAAGGAACCACAATTCACTTAAGATTTGGTCTATTATAAATAAAACCAAAGCCTTAACCACGAACATTTGATGTGTGCTGCTTACAGCATGTAAGCTCTATTCCCAGTCCTTCTGGCTTTTCACAACTTGTCCAAGATTCATTTGTTACCATTCCATGCGTGTAACTCTACCCACTGATCTAAAGAGAAAAAATAAAGTTGCAAGCAACAATTGAATATCACACAGTGGCCCCAGTTTTGTAGTTTACTGCGTTATCTGACTCATTTAGGCAACTTTAGTAAAGATCTTTTTGAGACAAATAAAAAGAAATTAGAGATCAAAACTGGACACTTACAGGGGCCATTCCAACAGATTATAGATCTTGATAGTTAACTGCAGAAAATTATAACCAAAGTGGATCTGAAACGAATTATCTAAAAGAAAAGAAAGAAAACCTTCAGTTATTTAAAAAATAGTCTATTGAATATAAATATATTCAATATAATATTAAATATCCAACATATTGATATATATATAAATATATACAATATATTCATTGCAGAAGAAGCATGATGATGTACACATGAGAAAGTAAGTGCTTTCTCCTCATTTGGTTACTGGAGGCACCACTGAGGAATAAGCATTTAAAAACAGAAAATCTCATAACTCCTACCTAAAAGCTTAGAAGACTTGTCTAAAGAGGTCTTAACATTTCTGATGTTAATTTTCAATAAATATTTTAACTTTGGAGAAATTACAGACAGCTGAATATCAAGAGGAGTTAGGTATGAAATAGGGCTGACGAAGAAAAATAATATGTAGCCTATTGCCTCAGAGTAATATAGATAATTGCCATTTTTATCAGCATTTTAAAGGATTTAGGCAAAGCTTTTTAGATGAACTTGGACATTTCTAGAATTAGTTGATCTTTTTTCCATTACCTAATATATATTCGCCATCTTCAGATCTCAAATGATTTTTTAAATGTTACTAGAGCAAACCTTATAAACATAAGTTATTCTTGATGATGATGATGACTATACATCAATTTAAGAAATCATCTGGGGCAGTGCTTAATTAATTCATTCTGACAAGGGTAAAAGTGATGTACTTTTGTCAGGTTGCTATGCATGGTGTCTCCACTCCCAGAAAGACAGATCTGGCAGGGAGCTCTCATCCCAAACATGTCATCATTCCAAACCTGCTTGATTGTCATCACTCGCAGACGCTGTCAATAGCTAGTAATAAAGTGCTTTCATAATCCTCCTTTTCATGTTTATAAATACGTTTTTTTGATGTATATGATATACAGAGGTTTGCACTAAGGTATATACCATTCCTTAAACAATCTGCAAGGAACATTTAACTCTCAGAGGGTAAGTGATTTGTTTACAGTAAAGTATCAAGCTTTTCATTAGGTATTGGCTTTAATGAATGTTTTGCTCACCCATCTGGCCAAGTGCTCATTCTGTCTGGCTATGCCCTAGGACATCACCATTTCCAAATCACCTTGAAATCCACAAATCTTTGGAAGATGGATTAAAACTCTTAATTAATATGAAGTTTGCTTATGAGTAAACATCCCTGGCAATACACTTGATTTTGGATGGCATCCCCACAGAAGAGCATCAAAAGAAGAGGCATGACCCCAATGATGACAGCTGTGTGGGCTATCAACAGCTTTCTGGCAAATGGTCCAGAGAACATCTTGAAGTTGGGCTAAAAGCATCAGTACCTAGAAACACATGGTTTTTCTCTATACTTGCTTCAAATATACTAAGTGATTTCTCAAGTATTTCTTTTTAACATAATTAATAGGTTAATTTCACCTTTACTAATGGCCTTTCTGTTTAGGTGAGTAGCTTTAAAATCATGCCATTTTCAAAATCTTTCTTTCTTTCTTTCTTTCTTTCTTTCTTTCTTTCTTTCTTTCTTTCTTTCTTTCTTTCTTTCTTTCTTTCTTTCTTTCTTTCTTCCTTCCTTTCTTCCTTCCTTCCTTCCTTCCTTCCTTCCTTCCTTCCTTCCTTCCTTCCTTACTTCCTTCCTTCCTTCCTTCCTTCCTTCCTTCCTTCCTTCCTTCCTTCCTTCCTTCNTCCTTCCTTCCTTCCTTCCTTCCTTCCTTCCTTCCTTCCTTCCTTCCTTCCTTCCTTCCTTCCTTCCTTCCTTCCTTCCTTCCTTCCTTTCTTTCAATTGCTACCTGTATTTTGAGACTCGGAACATACAGTTTAAGCTTCTTCACTGTAAGAGCTGGAAGCTCTTTCCTTAATGTCATATAGTCATGTCAATACAAGCTCAGATTTGATACATTTATGGCTATGACATCAAAATAGAAGTCCTCAATTTTTTTCTCCTTTGTTTTTAAAACTTTTACAAGATTCTGTGTCAAAAATATTTCCCCTGCACCACATTCTCTCCCTCAATAAGTGTCTACTTAGAATTATCATTGCAGTGATTCTATAAAACTGATTTTTGAAATAAAAGTGGAGCTGAATGTCTAACTATAGTGTGGGGGTTTTTATTTATTTATTTATTTTAGATTTTAGATGTTCTATAAGAATAATTGAAATACGCTTAGAGTTCTGTGAACTCCTAATCCTTCCTTTGTTAGGAGTTCTTTGGTACAGGTTGAATATAAGGAGTACTTAAGACACCTCTTGTGCTTCTACCTCAGAATTGCTGTTTTTTTCTCTTTATGCCAAGTTTTTCTTGAGACAGTGTGTTACAAAGGACACATTCTTACTATATTTTCTCACCAAGATTTTATTTTCTGTTCCTATTATTTCTGTTTTCTGTTCCTTAATTGAAATTAAAGACGTTATAGCTTGCAAGAATATGATTTATTCCTTGTATAAGGAAACCTAATTCTCTGGTAGGTCATCTCAGTGGGTGCACAATGACTGCAGTGCACCAAAAATGCTCTAAGATTAAAAGTAAATAAACAAGACAATTTTACATTAAACCAAACAGCAGAAAATTCTTATTAATATAAATAATGGAAGCTCCTCCAAAAGGCATGTTCTTTATTCTTCGCTAAACTCCTCACACTACATTCTACTCAACAAGAAAAGTAGCTCTATCCTGCTTTTTCCAGATTAATAACCATGTTATTGTAATGATTCTCTCTTCTTCAATCATAAAATGTTTCAAACAAGTAACTTAGAAAATTGTAATATTACAGATGGCCCATGTAGTTGCCTTCACATTAGGATATATCTCTATTAGCCACATACCTCAGCCTCAAAGTTGTAGTGGAAAATAGCTCTAGCCTGAAATTATTACAAACTTTTCAGGGTAAAAGGAACATTTTCATTTCCTGCAGCTGAAATCAGCCTGATCACTAGCTGTGACCAATATAATAATCATTTCAAATTCAATTGTAAGTCCTTGGGAACAGGAACAAGCTGATATATTCTATTTGCCTTTGAAATGACAAAGTATATGTTGCAGTCATAAATCATGGCTCTTTTTGTACAAATACAGAACAATGGTGATTCCTTTTTTTTTTTTTTCTTTTTTTTTTTTTGGTAAGTTCCATGTTCTAAGTATAGGTATATAGTATATACTGATGACAAATATCAGGTTGATTTCCTACAGGCTGTTCATGACACTGTCTAAATATATGGTCTTGAACCAGCTGTAGCAACTCACACCTGCCTGCAACAGGAAGTACTTAATGTAGAAAATTAAACACTTGAGGGTTTTCTTTGAATCCTCACCAAAGAATGAATGCGAAATGTGCTACTTTCATTCTGTTAAATCAGGAAGATTATCTCCCCTAAAAGTTTAGATAACCAAAAGGATTCAGAACTTTCACACTGTACTTTGAGAGACTTGAGTTGAGAAACCACCCATTTTTAACAAAGAAATACAGGTATTGCAGTGACCTTCACAAAAGTTCTCTGGCTTTGTGGAGTGGTCCAAGGGCTTGAAAAAAATCCTCCGAAGCCTGAGATTTGGAAAGTGCTTAGCAGACTAGAGCAGATCAAACCCTGTTGCGGCTTCAAAGGAATTGCTGTCTAATGATAAAAGTATAGAAATTCAGAACAAGTCAGAAATATTTCATTCAATGATTCATGTCAACAAATAGAATTTTTTTCTAGCTAACTTTTCTTCCCTGGCGAATCCAATGCTTAGTTTATTAATAAGCAGAAATCCTTATGTTTTGAATGCGTAAAAGGAAGGTTTATTTTCTTCTTTTTAGTTTGCAATTTGGTTATTCCACACCTATATTCACTATTATAAGTTTTTATCATCATGACTGCTTGGAATATGGTGGAAAAGGGGCTTACTCTGTAGGAAGGAAAAGGTGAATGCTCCAAAGAACCAGTCCCTGAAGCCAAGTGCAGTGGGGAATGAGAGCTAAGTCCTTCTGCAAGTCTGTACTGTGACACTGTGAACTTCTTGTAGCAGGTCCATCACCCTGGGTCTGTCATAAATGTTTTAGCACAGTGCTTGGCTTACTAGGATCACTTCCATGCATACAGAGAAGTAACATTTAATTAATGCTGGATGTATAGACAACCCTGCTCAAAATGAAATAATTCCCCAGGTTTGGCTGTTTGCTTCACTGAAGTGTGATTGAACTGCTTGGCAAAAGGTAGAAGCCTGCTGCATAACAGGGGAGCACACCAGATACTGCACCAAGGTAATTAAACTGGCTTAATGAGCCCAATATTCTACCTCAGCCAGTTTCTGCTCCAAGGTAGCTAAGTACTCGTGTTAGATACTTAAATCTGATTTAATGTGTCTGCAACTTAAGAAAACATCTGTGCTAGCTAAACAAAATGAATGCAGAGGCAGAATGTGGGGAATGTATTTTCCCTCACGTATGCAGGGAACTTCCTTTCCTGTACAAACAGGGTGGTATCAGCTACTGTTTTGTGATGGGATAACCTGCGAGAGCATCAGGCGGCAGAGGCGGGAAACACCCCAGGACATACCAACAGTGAAATATTACAGATGACCATGGGACTATGTTCCAGCTTTGTATAGTTTATTACCATAGATTTAACATATGTACCTAACTTAAGGAAGGTTTTAGAATAAACCATCTGTTAATAGTGTCGCCTTTTTACAGAGCCGCAGTAGAGGTTCAGGTCCTTGCTAGTCTAAGGTGTTTGATACTGAGATGAATGCATCCAAGACTATTGTATAGCCATAAATTCCTATAGCCTATGTCCATATTGCCAAACTCCCTTACTCTCCAAAACATGACATATTCATCCAAATTTCTTATTTGGAATGGTCTCTTCTAACTTCTTAATTTTGCCCAGGAATTGCCTGGGGAAGATCTAGTTGGCCTAAGCCAAATCATGCCAAAAAACACTCTAACGATTTCACAACAGAGAGGACGTGGCTCCAATGCCTGGGGACGTTCTCCAACATGGCTTAATTTTTGAAGACAGATGCAGATGTGTCTTGGGCTCTGAAGCACTCATGATCCGTGGAGTGAGGATAAGAGACTTCGCATTCTAACCATTTTTCTACAGACCTTTTGCAACTTGCAGAGGGAGCCAGTTGCAACGAAAAGCTCATTTCAGAGCTCTGAACATCTCTCTCCATTGCATTGTCTTGGTATTTAGACAAACATACTAAAATTCCAGATTATTCCCGCACTATAGTACTTCTGTTATTCGTTAGCATTTAGAGTCATAATAGTAATACTTTTTTTTTTCTCTCTACCTCCTTTAGAGGTACATTCTCAGCCAAATGTATTCAAAACAAAACCCAATTATACCCTCAAATTCTCTAAAGACACTCTGCTCCTAAATGCCTTTTCAAAAAGAGGGGTTAGGCAGAACGCTGTCAAGGCTGAAACTGCTGGATTCTTCGGGCTAAGTAGTCTTCATGTTCACAAAATCCTAACGTTGCCAGCAATGCAATGATCTGAATGTGCCCATTTTTATTAGCCAGATCTTCTCCACTGTTTTATATAAGCTATTCTCTTTGAAGTTGGAAAAGATTGCTACTGAACACTTGTTATTTGAAGCCCAAGAAAAATGCAGGGTTTTCACAGAAGTGTGATAATGCACTGAGCTTGCAAGTTCATGAAATGGTCCTCATTTACAAAATCTACTGAATGAGAAATGTGAAAAGTGAAGTTTCAAAGTAAGAAACACAGAGGCTCATCTACTCTCTATTTCTAGGATTTCTTAAAAAAAAAAAAAAAAAAAAAAAAGATTTATGGACCTATGTGGAGCAATAGTGGCAATTTACAACCTCCTGCCCTTACATCTCTCTAGTGCAATCCTCAGTCTCAGTCACAAAGACAGGAAATATTCAGACACTTCACAGTACCCTGAGCTTAATAGTGGCCACACTCAGTTTTGAATTACTCCCCCTTCTGAATACATAAATCAAGCAGAGCCACATACTGGGCTCTATTACCACTAGTGCAGTCAGCATGTCAAGGGAAGTGAGTGTTCTCCTTTACTCAGCACTTGTGCAACTGCATGTGAAATACTATGTACTTATAGTACTCATAAGAGAACTTCTTCTATAAGAACTACTATGTTCTCCTTCCAGTAGCCCAGCACGACAGTGAAGAGGACAAATCAGAGAAGATGGAGCCAGACTCTTCTGCAAACTGCACAGTTAAAGTACAGGCAATGGCTGCAAGCTGCGGTAATCCTTATTCGATAGGAGAAGCACAGGGAGGGTAATTGAAAAAGGTTGCCCAGATATGAGGGTTTTTCATCCTTCCTGAACTCAACTAGACATGGCCACACACAAACCAGATCTACTGCCAAATCAGCTCTGCTATGAGCAGCAGTCTGAACTAATTAACCTAAGTAAAAGACCCTTCTATTATGTTTTTGCATGAAATTCTGATTTTAAGTATTTACTAAGAAAATAAGCACATGAATGGCTACCAACTTATTTGCTTATTTACTTTCGAATAACTACTGTGATAGACCATGAATATTAATACACAAAGACAGAAGAGAACTTTGGAGGCCAGATTTGGCATGTGACTGAGGGACTACTCTTTTTCCTGCGCAGTTCATCAAGGTCCCTCCGAAGGCAGCAGAGCCCTCTGGAATATCAGCCACTCCTCCCAGTTTTGTATCATCAGCAAACTTGCTATGGATGCACGTTGCAAGATCCAGGTCGTTGATGAAGTAGTGGAATAGTAGTGGAATAGGATCAGAGCCAGTCCTAGGGGTGTTGCTATCTACAGGCCTCTAATGAGTCTTTGTGTAATGGATCACAACCCTCTGAGATCCCAGCCCTCTACTGTTCAGCCAATTTTCAATCCACCTCTGCTCTGATGCTTTCTTGATCTCTTGATTTACTCCCTTTTTTCTTCCAGAAACTGAAAACCTCTATGCCTTGCAAGTTAAATACCTCTATGCAAGTTAAATTCCTTCTCATCTGGGCATCTTTCATCTGAATGGGGTGAAATGGTAGTCGGTATCATCTGAGTACACTGGCAAGTAGCAGAATAACAAGTTACCAGCATTTTGGTGGTGTTCTTTTGTTAGTATTTTTTAGCCTCAGTTTTTTTTAGCGCTCCATCATCTGAATTACAAGAGAAAAACAGAAAAACAGGCTCTGGAAGAATTCCAACAAAGATAAGAAAAATGGTAGCAGTCAATACAATTGTCAGAGGTCATTCAACAGTGAAAAGACACAGACAGGTCTGATTTATGAAAATACATCCATAGTCAGAATTTTTGGTTTAAGAACATATCAAATTTATATTTTAAGGGTGCCATTTTTTCTCTGGCTATGTGAGAACTACATGCATGCTTTTCTTGTTGGGAATAATCAATTTATTTCCAAATAAATCTAGTGGACTCTGCACATAGCTTAGGTCCTTCTTTCCAGTTCATAACATCATTTCCATGTGACCAGAAAGATGTAGTAGTCCAAAAGAAATACGGCTAACCGGACTAAATAATCAACAGTAATGACACAGACTTTGGCAGCAGTTGAATACAATTTACAAAATGAATCTTACAAAAAGACATGTCTTCTATTATATTTGCCAACTTTTTAATTAAAGGAGTGAGTCATACCTCATATAAATGTGCTTCCTAATTTTACTGGCTCACCAGATTCAGTGAGAAGGAAAAGAAATACATTATCTGAAAAGTTAAAAGACTTTCACACTTCAGTCTAAGATCATTAGACTAGATCTGATAAAGGTTGGAATGTGAACACTTGCTAGCAGTTGTTGGAAATGAGAACATATATCTTAAACTTATGTTCCCTGTATGAAGAACTATATGTTTATAAAGAGAATTTAAAATTAAAAGTAATTGCCTACAGTTAATCAGTAGGACTCCATCTGGGCAGGTGTTTTTGAAAGTCTCTTCTTTCCTGGAGTTGGCGCTTGACTGAGATCACAGGAATGCTGTACCAGGATCCACAGCTCAAAACCATCTCCTACGCATCGGCTTGAAAAATAATAGTTTTTTAATAATCTGGGAAGGGCTCATTCTTCTTTCAAAACAAAGCCAAAGGAGGAAGAGTCCACAAAGCAGGAAACTTGTTACTTCCCTGTGAAGGAAAGAAGATGCATTGTCTACCTTAATTCCGTTGGAGCTGTGCAATTATTCAGCAAAGAGCAGACTGAGGTAGTCACAGAAGGGAAAAGAAAGCAAGAAAGCAAGAACATAGCTCATGCTCATTTATTTATATGAGTAGGCAGAAATATAAACAGGAAGATATATATGATATATTACACAATGTTTCTAGCCAGGAATACAATCTAATTATTAGAGCACTTAGCTGTAAAAAAACTCCTAGGAGCCCAACTTCCAAGAATGACCCCAAGTAGAGAAAATATCCTGCAGGTATTGTCCTACAGACACTGCAGAACCAGAGCTGGCAGCGGGGATTTAAATCATGACCCACACTCACTTATTCCGAGTGGTTTAACCCCTGAATAAAGAGTAACTCTGTAATCACATAGCTAAGAAAGCCATTTCCAGTCCTGGTCAATAAAGCAGGTTCCATGGGCCAGAATTCATAAAATAGTTATTTGTAGATAGTTCCACTCAGAATCACAGTTTAAGCCAATGTGCCTCAGCACAAACAACCTGACAGTGAAGTCAAGGGATTCCATGTCATGTCAATTTTTCATCTGAGATTCACTCATGGTTTGTGGAGCTTGAAGTAAATTGTCATCCACAGGTGTTACTCCATCCCTTACATGTGTCCATTTACTCTGTGTTTAGAAATGAGGTGAGGAATTAGATGAATTCTACTGCTCAGCCTCCCCACAGCTCTAGTAATAGAAGGCATTGTACAGAAAAGCCTCATTAATTTGAAAATCCATGTTAAAAAAAAAAAGCAGAATTTATACAAGTAATATAATATACTCAGGCTCTGATATTAGTCATTGTAAAATTTAAGATTGATAATTGATATTCAGCATCATTTGATAGCATTATTTCTTTTGTTCTGTATCTTTCTCTATTTTTCTCTCTTAATACTTGGTTTAATAAAGTACTAGATTTTCACCGTGATTTCCACAAGTGGGTTTCACTCAAAACGTTTCCTCCTGAAACCTTTCTTATTCTACAAGATACTGCCTGTTTTTTTAGCAGTAATGGTCAGAAGGCTTCAGCAAAGAGTCGGGTCTTGCAGCCTGCTTCAAAGTCGATCACAGTGTGGTTCTGTCTAAACTCTTTCCACTTCTTTGCTAAACACAAGGCGACTTAGAAGAATACATTGAAAATACTCTCCTACAGTCTGACAGTTACAGTAAGCAATAGTTCAGCAGTGCAAATAGCAAAACGAAAAAAACATGCCCTCAGCAGACTGCCTCTTGACATATCTGGGGCTGTGAAAGCACACAAGGAAGCAGTAAAGCTCCCTTTGAAGGAGATTTAGAATTTTTCCTTCATGCAACAGTGCACGAAGATGAAACCATGGGCTGGCCATGACAACAATCCTATTTTTCAGAGTATACGATTAAAATCCCACAATAATCCAGCTACTCTAGTGCTGGGAATCTCATGGACAAGAGGTACTGGTCTTAGCAAACGCAACAGAAATAATACTGACAGAATCATATACCTGTGTCCATATTGTGTGGGTAAAGTTATTTTCTCTGGTATGTCTGCTTTAGTATACTGCTTAATTACATGCTGCATAAAGATCTTCTCAAGCTTTGCTGACGATTAAATCAAGAGAAGAAGGGTTTTTTTCTGTTGCAGCTTAATTTCCTGGGGGAGTTAGTCTCTAGTGAACAAAGCAAGGCATTTCTTTTAGAATAGAAACACTGATCTTAAGGCAACTGATATTTTTGTTTATCCTTTTTGCCTGCAGCTTCCCTGCAATTGTTCCCTGCAATTGCAACAGAATTCTCGTGTGATACTAGGCTCTCCTTTAGCAAAGTTTTGCAATGATCACTATGTTCTTGTTTTCTGCGTATCTTTCTTAAGATGTAGAGGCTTGAAAAAGTGCTAAATGGTCCTTTGTCATATCCCAAGTCAACAAATATGTAAGAACAAATATAACTTTTCAGAAAAAAGCAAGCTTTCAATATTTTTCACCTTGGATAGAAGACTGTATTTCTCATTTACTTCATTCTTAGTAGCAGTTCTCTTCGTTTCCACAGAACATTTGCAAGCAAATCAAAATCAGCAGAAGCCTGGCACTTGACACTGAGTGTTTTAGTAAATAATAGTAAAGAAAACACCCCAGAGACTGTTCTATAGCTCTGAATAACCAAATGCCATAGTCCAACTTGCAAACCAAATTTTTTAATCTCTCAAAGGAGAATGACCCCAGCCTGGCTGCCTCCCTGGTTTGCGCTGGTTAAACCATGCCCCGAATCAACTGGGAGACTGCTGGTTTGCATGGGACAAACCTGTGCCAAGAAGCAGGCTGACAATTCAGAGCGAAGTCAGTCGTGTACTTTGGTGCTATTTAGCCTCACGGTGTAGATACAGGCTGAAAGGTTCAGCTAAGAAGATTTATAAGTGCTAAAGTTATGAGCAACTGACAGTAACATCTGATCTGCACATATGATGCATCTGTAAGATAGGAAGTGATGCAAGTGCTAATTCTCCTGTCCAATGTTATTTATTCTTTTACAAATGACATTTGTATGTGAAGTTGCTGTATAGGTTTTATAACTTGTGATTAAAGTACTGTGAGATCAGCTTGTTCATCTTTTTTTTTCTATTTCATTCATATACTTCATTCCAAAAAGAAACATGAATTTGTACCGATAAAGTAGTCTGGAGCCTGCATTACTATGACAATATCACCTGAAGTGCTGGAGATGATTTACATTGATTCCATTTTTATATTTCAACACCAGTATTATTAGAAGGATTTATTCCATGAAATGTCAGTAAAGCCAGATTTGTATAAAGTACAAATGGATTTAATCTCCTTCAGAAACATCTGGTGTTTAGACAAGGTAATAACAGGATAGCAGATTTAACTTTGTTTAAGTATTGTAATTCCTGTGGTGTTATTCTTAATATCGACTTATCATAATAAAAATACTGCACACCTAAGCAGTACTTTTCTCACTACCATTATTTTCACTACAGAGTCTTTCTGAAATTGTCTCTAGCATTTGATTAAAGATAAGAGCACAGTCAGTCTGAGGAAGAAGAGAGTATTTTTCTACTTAAAATGGGCAATAGTTTACATACTGAAGATTAAGGCACCTGAATTACACTCCAAGGCAGCCTCTGGAATTAGCATTTCAGATCTTTCAAAAACAGGTACGGACTACTTTGCAAGTAAAGTTATTTAGGACCACACTTTTTATAAGCCACACATCTCCACCGGCACAAAAGCCTTCATCTCATTTTGGGGTCCTCATCCATTGCTTGTTCTTGGGCTATTGTGTTGCTTCTGAGTTGTATATTACTCAAACTTGTACCTGAATAAATGGCCACTGTAGTTGCGCTGTTGATGGATTAACACGAACAACAGCAGTATTAGACTGGCCCAATCACAAACACTATTTACAAAACCCTTTGGTTTGGGTTGAGTGTAGTGAATGGATGTAAATCGTTTGGCCTCTGACACCGGTTAAAATCATAGTTTGTTGTGGCTCTAGCAGCTATAACAACAAAGTTACCAAAGGAGAGATATTATATTATTCTGAAAAATCACATTTATTTAAAAATATAATTTGAATCTTTTAATGGTAATTCCTGAAAGGTGTAAAATGCACCTACCTTCTTGTTCAATAACATGTTTATGGGCAGATGTCATAGTGCCTATTAGAAGGTATAGTACATATGAAAGTCAGTGCAGAGTAAGGGTAACTTTAAGGGAGAAAACCTATGTTAGAACAAAGCCATGTGAGGGTGAGTCACACAAGTTAGCTCATCAACAGAGCTTAAGTAATTAAACCAAGTACAACTAGCAAGGCAATGGCTAAATAAAAAAAAGATCTATAACACGTCCCTTCCAGCTTCCTAAGTTAATTACTGGAGGGCATTGTTTCATAAAAACTCCTGCTAAGAAACATATTATTATTTATACTGTTTCAGACACAAGGAGCTTGGGAATATTTTTACACTGGCAAGAAATCACCTTTATTCTATGTATGTATTACAAATGCGAACAGCCATAGTCCGCAAACGCGGGATATTACATACAAATACTTGATGAAGGAAAAATAGTATTGTTACAGACCTCTCTGGAGTGAAAGTGGACATGAATTGCAGCATGTTATTTTAATGAAAGATCTGTGAGTACATTTATAATTTAAAAAATCAAGTTGCTTACGAGTGATTTTCAGAGGATGTCAAGCCAATGATCTATGGTATTTGTATGCAAACAAGCCAGTGCAGATTTTCTTGCTAGGTATCTGCATGAGCTCATGTCTGAAAGTCAAGTTAAAACCTACAAACATCAAAACCCTTTCTTATTTCCAGACGTGGTGGGAATGTGGTGCGCTGTTTGTCTGAGATCTCCACCACAATTAAGTGTCATTTCAGTGCCCTCTGGATCTGGGCGACATCTTACTAGATTCCTTTCCTGTTTGATGCTTATTTGTGAGCAAGTCCTTATGCAGCATGGCTAAACTCTTTCTCTCTAAAAGTTATTTTAGTTAATTTCACAATCAAGTATGCAGAAGTTCTACATGAATTATGAAGCTTCATACCTGATTCTTCTAAGTTTTGCACCTTTGCAGCAATGATCCAGCTGATGGCTGAAAGGAGAAGACCTGACTCAGAAAAAGGAACAAATCACAGGAACCTCATTCCTATATACCCCTTTCTATGCATGATTAGACAGTGATACATCTCTGAGTCATTCTATGCCACCCGCTCTTGACTTCTAGAGATTATTGATGACTTTGGGGCTGCCAGAATGCAGTGTCCTCCCCTCACATCACACTGCAAATTTGCCTTCTAATCTACAACTGCCAAGAAGCTTATGGTGTTCAGAGGTAGACAGAGGATTAAGGCATCCAGTAGATTAAGAGAGAACATTTTCCAAAACTCAGCTGAAACCATAAGTTAAACCAGGCAAGTAAGCCTGACTGCCAGTGGGATCTTCCTCAGAATATTTCAGGGCTGGTTCCTCCTCACACACAACTGTCACACCACTAAATGGAGTTTCTCCAGGGGTGACCCAGAAAAGAAGACAGCCTTCTGATGCCAAATGCAGAAGTTCTAGAAACTCTCATCCAAGGTGATCCAGACCGTCTTAACTGATCAGGATGTAATTGAAGTAAAAGTTTTATGGGCAGTTGGACTCTAACTGAGTCCAGCAAAACTTTCACAATACAAACTTTCTTTATCTCACACCTTACCAGTTCAGGGGTTAATTCCCAGTACTGGTTCCCGGATACCACATGCTATGTATTTGATTCTATTATACATCAAACTAAATAGCTTGGCATGAATCACAGAATTCCAGATTGGTAAGGTTGGAAGGGACCTCTGGAGATCATCTGGTCCAACCCCTTGGCTCCAGTAGGGACACCTAGAGCACGTGGCACAGGGTGGCATCCAGGTGGGTTTGGAAGATCTCCAGAGCAGGAGACTCCACAACCTCTCTGGGCAGCCTGTGCCAGGGCTCTGTAACCCTCACAGCAAAGAAGTTCCTCCTTATCCAGAGATGAAACCTCCTGTGCCTCTACTTAAAACCATTGCCCCTTGTCCTATTACCAGTCACTACGGAGAACAGTTTAGCCCCTTCCTCCCTACAGTCATACCTCAGGAATTTGTACACATTGATTAGATCCCCTCTCATCCTTCTCTTCTCTAAGCTAAACAGGCCCAGCTCGTTTAACCTCTCCTTATGTGGTAGGTGCTCCAGTCCCTTGACCATCTCAGTCGCTGATCTCTGAAGCCCCTCTAGGAGCTCCACATCTCTCCTGCACTGAGGAGCCCAGAACTGCACTCTGTACTCCAGGTGCAGCCTCACCAGGGCTGAGTAGAGGGGCAGGATCCCCTACATTGCCATGCTGGAACACTCTTCCTGATGCAGGTCAGGATCCCACTGGTCTTCTCAGCCTCAAGGGCACATTGCTGCCTTCTGGTTAACTTGTTGTCAGCCAGGACTCCCAAGTTCCTCTCCATGGAGCTACTTTCCAGCAGATCAGCACCTAACCTTGGCATGAAGTCTTAATCTTCTTGTATTTTAACATACTTCATCACTGCAGATGTTAAATGTTTGGTTTTACTTCTATACCACTTTCAAATCAACATACTGTGAACTTTTTAGCTAGACTTGTTAAAAATATTAATTGCTGTGAAACTGTCAAAACAGCTTTCTCTTATTTCATCATAAATATTACAGTCCAAGTCCTCAGGTCCCAACACATGGCCTTGGGAAGCCAGTAATGTCCTTAAAGAGACTGCAAGTTTGGAGGACTGAAATATTATCTGCAAGCTGTAGAGTAACAATGAATTACCTCATACTGCCACACAACTAAAGTCCTGAAACAAGTATTTACTACAGGTCCATCGACTTCTGAGTTCTTGATTTGTTTGTTTAATGTTAAGCATACATTGTTTTGAATCATGGTCATCTGAGATGTACTAGACTAAGTGTTCACATACCACCTACACTAGAGAGGAGAGTATCTCATGTAGACTTGTATCCAACAGGTCTGCTCTTGTTCCTGAAAATCTCCTATAGAAAAACCTTATGGAGCAGGGTTTTGCTGTGCCCTGGAGACTCTGCTCTTCCACAACACCCTGTATTTCCTTCCCTTCTTTTCCCAGTGAAAGCTGAGTTTGAGCTTTGCCATGAGACTTGCGATCTTACTGGCTGTGCCAGAAAAAAGTGGGGGGTCTCATTATTCTCCAGAAGACAGATACAATAAACATCTTTATATATGAAAGAAGACAGAAAATAGCAGAAGTTATCATTCAGGCTGAAACAAATGGAGATACTGCAAGAAAGGCAACATAGGGACTTTTTTATTCTCTCTGCTGTCACCAATAAGCTTACCACATCTTATAAATACCTCTTAAGGATGGGGAAAAGAGCTGTCAGGAAGCTGGCATGACTGCAAGATCACTTTTATAGACTTTGGAAATTGCATTTTATAAAAAAAAATAATAAAAAATAGGATTGTTCTACATAAAAGCAAATCCAAGAACAGTCTTGGGAAGTCAGGGATGACACATTGAATATGTTTTGCTGGATTTAGACTTTAAGTGATTAGAACATGAATTAATGCTAACAAGAGTTAGGAATAACTGTTATTGCACATTTATAAAGAAGTCCCCTCCTTTTCACCAATGCCAATAGCAGTCTCAGCAGTGTAGAGACCAATAAAACATTACTGTTGGCTTTAGAGATGAGTCATAGATCTATTGTAATGGAGAGAGCTACAGCACAAGCATTGGAAGTCAGCAGTTCCTCCCTTCTGAATGTGGATTCTGATACACATTTTCTTTCCAGCCTTCAGCAATTCACTTATGAAATCTTTATGCTTCATATTCCTCATGTGTCAAACATGAAGTTACCATTTTCAGCTAACAGTAAAGAAAGGTCATTTTTTCTCTCTTCCAAAAATACGTCACTTTAGGATAAACCAATCTCATAGTCACATGAGAATTGAAAATTATCCTATGGATCTTAAACATTTGAGCTTGGGTCCTTTATTGATGCTATAGAATTCTTCTCCACATAAATACCCACTGGTAAGCTCAAAACCTGAATTATGGGTGCAGATGTGTGTGCATCTGGCCCTAGTATGGATCTAAATGTATGTAATGCAGATGACTTGTGAGCGTTTCCTTGAGGGTAGAAAGAAGGACCCTTAAAAGACAATATACATGTACCTCTTGTTGTTGGGAAGACTCCCTCAATGCAGAAATGCACGTTACTTGCACAGATCTGTAGTCTATTGCATGATTGTACACCAAAAAGGAAGGAAGGAAGGAAGGAAGGAAGGAAGGAAGGAAGGAAGGAAGGAAGGAAGGAAGGAAGGNGGAAGGAAGGAAGGAAGGAAGGAAGGAAGGAAGGAAGGAAGGAAGGAAGGAAGGAAGGAAGGAAGGAAGGAAGGAAGGAAGGAAGGAAGGAAGGACAGCACAGCATGCTAATACAATCAGTACTTGTTTTAGAAGAAACTTGTCCATAGTCCAGAAAAATCCTTTACAGAGAAAAATGAGGGTTTTTTTCTTTCAAAATTAGTAACAATATTGAAATGATAAAGTCATGCATTTGTGTATTCTTTAAATAATAATTATTTCCTCATAAATGGCACTACTGAGAACCCAGCTAGTGTAAATGAGAGAGTAAGATACACACAGAGAAATCACTCTAAAACCATTTAGCAGTAAAGAATGGACAGGTTTCCCTGAGCAGCTGTGAAGTCCCATGCAGATATACACATGTTCTGTTCTCAACATGGTATCCCAAGTGCATTACGAAGGTGAAAAGGACCAGCCAGCAACAAAAATTCACATCCTTCTTTTCCTTTCTAATGGCTAATGACATAGGTCAAACAGAAAGGTCTAAGCTAGCCATTGGGAAAGGAGAAGTAATAAGTTCAGTTTTGATGGTTCCTCCCAAACTGATACCACAATTTCAGCTCTCTTCAGTATTTCAGGTTTAAAAAAAAAAAAGAAAATGATCCATATAGTATTTAGTGTCTGCTCCTTCTTGTTTGCAGGGCTAGAAATTAACATCTGATTTGTAGACTTGAAAAGGTATCTGATCATAAAACAAAACTGCTCTCAAGCTCTCTTCATTCCCCAGTAGAGCCTCTGACCTTCTGATGCTCTGTCACCAGCCAGTCACTAAAGGATGCACCTAACTTTCATTTAGATTGATGAAATAAATGTTAATAAACATTCCTTTTTGAGAGGACAAGTTCTAATCCTAAAGAATTATAAACTTCTCTAACATTAGTGTGTCAAATCTAGATACGTTTCCTTAGCTTCCATATCTTGATAGCAAAGACATATGGTACTTTAATCTTGGTTTAACTTTACTGATTTCATGCAAAATCTATTCTGAAAAAATAATCCCTATGCCTCCATCAGTTTTACGTTAGACAATGTTTATTTTTACCACTTAAGAAATTTCTATTTCCAATGTATACTGTTGCCATCTAGTGCCAAAAAATAGTAACGCTTTTTAAGTTCTACTTTCCTTGTTACGAGAAGGGAAAAGGTAAGCACTTTGTGTTCTAATACTTAAATTCATTTGATTTGACTTTTGGGGCCATTCTCTTTTCCTCTTACCAAGCACTCTGCATCAAGGCCACTCAACTTCTACCATGTCCACTGCATAATTTCTCCAAGGTTCATTAACGCTCTGGTTTCAGTCAGGCATGGTATGCTTGGCGCTAAAGTATTAAGAAATATGGGATGTCCTCCAGGAAACCATGGGCCATCACAGAGGGAGTATATTTCACATCATTATACACATTTGCAATGCAGACATTTATCTTTTAGACTCCCTTTCCAGTCATTAGAAAGAACAAGTCATCTCATCCTTAACTAGATGTATGAAGTAGATCAAATTACTGCCATGTCTTAAAATCATATATTTTCTCCCACTGATTAAAATAAAAGTCTCAAGAGGCAAGCTCAGGTGAGGATATTTAAACTAGAGATAGCTGAAGTCAGGTGAGACAAATCCTACCTTACCTCATGAAGTTGGGACAAATTTACTAATAATCCAGATTTGCACTTGAGTCTGTCATTCAAATAGCTCTATTCTGAAAATTCTTCATGAATGTCAGGCGATCTTTACTGTAATGTGTTTTACTGAGGACACCTTGTATCCTCTAAACCTCTTCTGATCATTTCAAGAGAGAGTTCTGCAGAACACTGGAAGAAGAGGGCAAGTTTGATTATGTTATTGATTAAAGCAAGAACACAACAAATTGCCAAGACCATCCCTTTAGACCTGAAACCCTGAAGCAAAACACCATCTAATAATTATTCATCATAATGACGAGTAATTTGAGAAATATCCAGGTGTGGCATCTTCCTATAGCATTTAGAAAAACAGCAGACAGATGTTTTGTTTTGTTTTTAAGCCAACATTTGTCATAGAATTGAATCCACATTAAGAGAGAAATTCTGGCTCACTGAGTCCACTGGAATTCCTGCCATTGATTTTGGTGAGATCAGGGCTGCATTTCAGTATTATTGCTGCCTATTCTACTGAGCCGTTAAAACTCATGGAGCACAGTGAAATATGAAGGAGCATACGAGGTGAAAGCTTAAGCCAAAAGGCAGTGTCTTGGAAAGAGTCTGATTCAAAGAATGTGCAACTTTTTCCTCTCTTTTCTGTCAAGTGTTCCTGTCTGCTGTTAAATGTGTGCTCCCAGGTCTCATAATTTCTATGACTCTCCCATATGTGTTTCAATTTCTGTAACAGTTAGCTGTGCTTCCATATGGCACAGCAGCAGCATTTAGTTGCTGTGATTAACTCCAAGCATTGCCTGAGAAGGTAAATGAAAAGGCATGTTTTCTTCTGAACCAATTCATCAGCGAGGTACTGCCATATGTTTCTCTTAATCTCCTTCCAAACATTTGTGCTGATGTTGCTGAAAGGCGTTTCATCCAAGGAAAAGGAGATACATGATAGACTGAGTTGTGTTTAGTGAACAAATATAGCACTTGTCTAATGTGTTTTCATCCTCTGAATTCAGCTCTGGGGCTACTGAACTGCAGTTGCCACTAGAATTCAGCAGTCTATTCCCCACATCCCCAGGAATGACAGTTAGGGCGGCCCATCACATTCATGCTGTGTTGGAAGCTGTGAAGGCTGTGCTATGAGCTGTCTCTTGATACGCTGTAGGTTCAAAGCATGTCTATACTACATAAAGTTGAAAAAATATTCAGTGCCTGGTGTTGCATTAAATTATACAGATGGCCTCAGGTAACAGTAAATAATTTCAGGCTGATTTTAATTTAATAACTTTTTTGACATGAAAATACAATAAATTCTCTTGGCTGTCACAGGCTTATTTAAGAAATCCTGTCTTTATCTCTGTAGATCTATAATTATTCTGATGCCTCTCCTAGGCACATTTAAATCAGCAAGGATACAATAAAAGTGGGGATAGGAATGCACTGGTTTTGGACTAAGAGGACAAAGATAACACAGAATCCTCTATCAGCTCTCATTTCTTTCTCCTAATCCAGATGAAGATGTTGCCAAAATCTGGATGTGAGTTAAGACCAAAAGTGCAGGCAGTGCAGCTCCCTTGGCATCTGGAAAGTACAAGCAGCAGGCTGCAGCAGGCACTGCTGCACACCGCTACTGGTTCTTGTCTGCCTACACTCCTTGCTGGGAGCTCTAAAAATCACGCGACCCTGCTGGCCACGTGACCCCCTCGGACTGTCATGGGCAGAAGCTGCCCTCAGCAGGACACCAGACTAGGGCAGGTACTAGACTTAAGGCAGCTATGTCAGCGTTCACTTATTTTCTGTGATCGCATATGTCCCAAGAAAAATATCAATAGCTGGAAGCTCTAGAGGTGCAACTGCTGCAAGAGGCATGGGATGTGATTGAGAATGAATAAGGAAATAGACGGGGGCTATTTTAAAAGTACATAGGCTAAGCCTTTCCTTCACATTTGTAAATATTGGGCTCCATAGCCTGAAGAAAACACTAATTCTGGGAGCAGAAACCTCACATATTTTGGCAAAAACCTTTTCCAGTGTCAGAGTCCTAACATTACGGAATATCACAGCCCACTGCCAAAAGATGATGCAGCACATTGGGGCCAGTCCTCACAGTGCCAAATTCTGATTGAATCTACTGAGACCAACAATTTCTCCAGCACCACTTTATATCCAGTCATTATGGGTTTAACACTCCCTAGCCCAGGTCATTTGGTCATATAGCAAGCATGTAAGTGACTAACAAAGGATTGAGCATCCAAGCTGGTAGTTACAACCAGATAAACACATCTGTCACTACAGGAACTCATCCTGATGAAAATCCACCTTTCCAACCATTCACTTCTTACCTTTATTGTGCTGAATATAGTTTTGTCCAGGTAGCAACTCTGGATCTGAAATATCTAGTACCTAGGATGTTTCCTTCATATTTTTTATTTAATTGAATGAATAAAATCTACTTGCTCTATAAATAGAGACATAAAAATAGTACATGGCATGCATTTATATTCTAGAACTGTCAGCAAATTCAATCAGGAAATGATCTCTTTAATATAAATGAATACAGGAAAGCAATTAGCTGTTTTTCATTTAGCAACAACAAATTGTAACATTTCTCTAACAGATAAATCAGGATGGTGCAATAGCTCTAATGATCAATAGGTAATTGCTGCACCTTCCGAAAGTTGAAGAATTAATATGCGCGACAGCTAACAACTATAATTAATTATTAGTACAGTCATAAATTTCTTCCTTTAAATATATTAGGTATGATCATCACAGTTCACACAAAACAGAATTCTTTAGGGCTGCTACTACCACGTAGGCAAAATTCCTTATAGCTTCAGCACTGCTTTTGCTAGTGCCAGCACTACAGAACTTGATTTTTATAAGAATTAGAGAATATAAAGAATCTGACTGGGCCACCTCTGATCATGCTAACTCAACGTTGGCTGAAATTTGCTGTATCTCCACTGTACTTTATTGAGTGCTCTGAATTCCATTTCACACTCAAGATCCACCAGTGATAGTCACTGCTAACCCCTCCACCACCACCACCATTATGTTCATCCTTCAGCTTTGAGAGGAAGAAACAATTGCCTGCAGACCATAGCACATCTTCCTGCGCTCACAGGCAACCTGCATTCAGGTTGCTTTCCAGGAAGGCTCTCTCTTTCAAGGGAGAACTTCAGGCAGTCTTTGGTGCCACTGCGAGAGCAACTGGACTGGCTCTGAATTTAATGACAGTTTACAACTTTAATTGTACATATGTGGATGCTTTACCTATCTATGGTCAAGCACTCACTAAAGAATTGCAAAATCATTTTTTTACATGCAATTAACTTTCCTATATAAGTAATCCTGATCTGTTTCCTGTGAAATAAAGGTCAAAATGCTCCTTGACAACCTGGGGGTTGGGATGGCTCTTAAGAAAGGCTGTCATACAAAGTGGTGTTCATATTAGTACAGTTAGCAAAGAAATAATGAAATGGAGGCAGTTAAACCCATAAAGCTTTCTGGACTAGTTCACAATTCCAGCATTCCAGAGGTCAATGTGAATTTAGGGATTTTAAGTAAATGATGAACAAGGCGGTGAGTAAGAACAAACAGTGTATATTATGCTCCAATTTCATAAAATATATCTTTTTCTTTGTTTAACACTTCCAAAATGAACTCTACAAACTCTACAAAATATTCCTACAATCGTGTAGGAATATTAACCATCTGGACTACCAATCATGAGGTATAGGATTACTAATCATGTACTAATCTCTAACGGATTTTTAGTAGTCAGATTAGTTGCAAATAATGCAACCCACATCACAGTCAGCCTTTAGGTTTTAGTACCATTCCCTTGAATTGCTCATCTGCATGTCTTTCACAGAATCACAGAGAATCACAGAAGTCTATGAATAGTGTTTCCAAGAACAACTAGTTTTATTCTGAACCCCATCGCTCTAATATCTTCATGGTTTACAAGCTAAAGGTTTTGTCATCTTTCTCGCTCTTTCATCTCTGTGTCAGACTGAAAGCCCATCAGTAGCACTATCCTTTGGCGCAAATTGCTCTGTCAAAAAGAAATGGCAATATATTAATTATAACCAAATGTCATTTCTCATTAAGCCCAGGAAAAAGGCTTATACGTGTGTAAGGACTAGATAAAAGTTATTCCAGCAACTGTGAGGGACTGGAGAGAGTGCATCTTAAATTTAATAGTGACTTTCATTGGCGAGAGCCATGAACAATCTACGCTCAAGAGTAAACCTGCTTTCTGAAGGGAAAGTTACCATGACTCAGAGCCTCCTGAGAAAGGAGGAAATGAAAATGTGAGGATTCAAAATGGTTTCAGGACACATGAAAAGAATGAAAGCATAAATTTACTTATTTTTCATGACTAATGACAACTAATGCTTTCTTTATGTGTTCCCTGACTTATTCTGTTTTCCCAAAACAAAAATGTTACTGTGATACTGAATGCAACTTCAGCTGTTGAGATAAAGGCAGTTATTCACACCATTACTAACTTAGTTTGATTTTATGCAATTCTATTAAACCTTTACTTTACAGACAGGAAGGATAGAAACGTAATATGGACAGATATTTTAATTATGACTAGATAGAGAAAAGATGGTAATAAAAGGATAGCTAAACTAGAATGATGTGTCTGTTGCCAGAGAATACAAAATGGGCATATAGGAATTATAAACATAAGGATTCAAAGAGATCTTGGTTTAGTACACAAGAGGTACACAAATTTTCCTTAAAAAAAAAAAAAAAGACACCCCATTTAAGAAAAAAAAAAAGAATGAAAATTAACTGTAGTCTGAAAAAGTGTAGGAATGCTGACAGAACAGTAACATTTAATACGATCTGTATTAGGATTAGTTTCTGCCAAAACTTACGTAGCTCTTGTCTCATGCAAGACTCCTCAACAAATCATTAAATTTACAGAGATTTACTCTCCACTTGTGCAGGATATTCAGCTTCTCTCACAGGGCACACAGGCACCTGAGCTTCATGAATTATCTTCTGTCTGCTTGGAAAGGAAACCACAGCTTCCCCTTCAAGTATACAGCCAGATTTAAGGAAAACATAGATGTCAAGAGTCTTGAGACTCTTGAGTCTCTTGGGACTAACATCATACCTTCTCTTGTGGCCTACCAAAACATGACAATGGAATAGTAGGTCTCCTGGCTGAAACAGTTTTCACTGCTTTGGGATGCACATCAAAGAGGAACGAAACGCTTGCCCACAGCTCTCTGCTGCCAGAAAACCACGAAAAGCAAAGAACTGATCTCTGTTTTACCCTTCTTGAAGAAAAAGGGGCTGAAGTAGGGCCTTGAGATCTCCATCGTGATATATCCACTTTGTTAGGGTTATTATATAGCCCTAAACATTCTGGATATAGCACTACCTCTGCGCTGAACCCTAGCCCTAACTAGGCTAGGGTTAGGGCTCAGAGAGAAAGAAAGCCCAGAGCTTCATGGGCAGCGGCCTAGAAAGGGCCCGCTAAAGGGCATGGCCTTCTCTATCTCTACATTTCTCTCTCTACACATCTCTCTACATTGTCATGCCCTATTGTTGGTTTGTGTGTAATTTATTAGTTTATCAGTATAGTCCCCCAAATCTTTTTTTCATGACCTTAGCAGTTATCCCCCACTCTTCCAAATACTTCTCATTTGCACTGTTTTGCAGTATATGTAGGGAATTTCATTCTGTTTTTCAGACCACTTCTTCATTTTCAAAACTTACCTTTCATAACTTTCATACCTTTCACATCTTCCCACATTCTCACAGATTCTCACAGTTCTTTTGTCTCCAGATTTACCATGTATACTTCGTATTCCACAGTGCTAAAGAGACATGCTGATTACAGATTTTTCGCCCAGAAGCTGAAACTAAATTGATACATTGTCATTTCTTGTGTATGTCTTTTTTAATAGACATTATATTTTTCCTTTTCCAGTTTTGCAGCATTTTCCATATCTTCCACATGTTTTCTAGAAAACTACCGGTTTTTTTTACATCTCTTACCAACTACATAACTCAGTTCATGAGACCCAGCCGAACTGATGAATACCTGCTGAACACCTAAGTACTCTCTAGCTACCTTTCTCTTACACTAGCCTGGAACCTGTTCTGTTGTTACCAGCCGTTCTATTACCCTCTCCTTCAGTTGAGCTTTTCAGTTAAACATTAACACAGGATGCTTTGCTGAATAGCAGAACAACACTTTCTTTAGTCTTCCTGTTAACCTCCAGTAATACTCACTCAGTTCGCTACAGTCAAACTCCATCAGACGGTGCCTTTCATAAACTGATAAAATTTTCCTTTAAATTTTATTAGATTTGTCTCAATTCTTCCTAAGGGAAAAGTTGTTCCAGAATCTGTCTCTTGTAACATTTGCTACTGCATACTAAGAGCCCAGGGCACCCATGGGCTGGCAGGGCAGGAGCTCCAACAGTCAGGGCCTGTCCCACTGTCCTCACAAGGGAGCAGGCAGGTGAGTGGACAGTAGCTGGGATCAGCCATGGTTCAAGCTCTGGTAACAAGGGCTGGCTGATGTCAGGCCGCGCAGTCAATCCGCAGGTCAGTGTTGGGACCTGGAAGAACAGGTTATGCAGCCAGGCCAGGCTGCTCCTGCAGCACTGGTGGGAGCCTCTTGGGCCCAAAACAAAGGGGCTGCCCACCCTCAGCTGTGCCAGCCTGCATGGCCCTGAGCCCCAGCAGCCACATCTCCAGTGGCAGGGGACAGATACTCGCAGCACCTTTATATACTTAGCAATGCATATTACTGCAAGTAGAGTATTATTACTTCAATTATTCACTACTTACTACTATCTTCTCAAAAATTTGGCAGAGTAGCAAGCCTAATAAATGAAGAGTAGCTACATTAGCTCCTGTTTTGACAGTGCTGATGATAAAGACTCAGAAAAATTGATCCTAAAGCCAAAAGAAAAATTATCTCAAAAACTGTGTAGTACACTGGAAAATGCACATTAAATACTAATCAAGACAATGAGGTCTTTGTCCATTTTTTCTTTTTTTTTTTTTTTGGTAGTTGGAAGCTTTCTAGAAAAGTGTAACTTTGAGCTACTGATGCCTTGGAAAAAATACAAATACTGGGCTTCTATATTATATATTATAATAAGAACACACATATATCATATATATTAGATGTTCTTTTCCACATCTGCTTTTCCTTTAAAATACTATGACTTCTGTCTTCATAAGCATTATGAGCTCCCTTCTGCAGTCTAATTATTTACTGCTGCTGCACCACGTTCTTGTTTCTTTTTGTTAGCATTAAACGTTGCTAAGTAACTCAGACTGAGGGATTATTTAGCCTAAGTGTTACATTCTTTTAAATTTGAACCAGGTTGACTCAGCAAGCTGAAAATGGCTTTCCCAAAGGCAAGAAGGCCATTCCTATCTATCAGAGTCTTCATCTTCAGAAGATTCTCTGAAAGACTGAAAGTGAATGCTGTGAGGATGCAGATTTCCATACTAGGCATTTTAGAAAATTCAAGTGTTGATGCAAAATACTTGCCCCTTCTCCACAAAGTCCTGTCCTAAGTCACCATGAATAATAAGAGTTATTTTGCTTTTTTGATTATGTGTCTGGGCTGGTAAAGACAAAACAAAAATAAAAAGAACTTTAAAAGCAAAACAGCTTCCATCAGTAAAAGTTCATTTAGAGAATTAATCTTTAGCTACGGCTTATTAGCTAGAAATCATAATTTAAATAATTGAATACAAAAGAAATGGGAGAGGTGGAATTTGCCATTTAATTTAGCTCTGTTAATTTCATATTAATGTAGTAACAGTTTAGACTGCCTCATCTGCATTGCTTATATGGGCAGGGTATCACAGCAATCACCAAGTTTAAAAACAGGAGACAGCACTAGTTTAATGTAATCTTCATTTTACATCCTCCTGATAGAATCAAAAGCAGTACCAGTCACGCTTCAGGTCGTTTTTATCAATTTCCTGCACAAAAAAACACCCCAAAAAAAGGAAACAGCTTTAGTACTAAATAGAAGAGAGAAGGTATACAATGGCCTAGGAAAGAAAAATCCATACAGGATACAAGACAAATATTCTGAACCAGAAAAATCTCAAACATTATTAAATTACTCAAAAATTGTTTGAATTTCTTTATTCTCATCATTAGAATTATCTTAAAAGTTCTCATGTCTCATCATGTTAAATTTTTGTTTCAAATAAAAAAAAATTATTTTGTATGTATTTAACCTAGAAAAGCACTTAAAGGAAAAAAAAGAGCCCACATTGTTACAGTTCCCTCTAATGTGCAATTAATATAAATAGACTCAAGCCAGCAAGGAAAATGCTGTAATAGCTAGGTCTGAGCAGCAGTGAATAGCGAATATTCAGGAAGTAGAGGTGTTGTCATGGAAAAAGCAATTACTTATGTACTTACGCTATGACTGTATTAAATTTGAAGGCAAATGAAAGCATGTGATTGCCAAGCTGAGAACATACAATTGTTCTTGCTCTTCTAGTACCTGCAATCTCAAATGCGTCTCTGTAGACTCTACATATTTTATTCCTTCTAAGGAATGAGCAAGGTTCCTATGCACCAAAGGAGCTTGATAATCAGGGGAACAAGTGCAGGCTCTGGGGGTATCACCTCTGTGTATGCATGGCAGCTACAGTTGGCGCCTCAGGATTTCTCCTCTGGCAGATCATCTTCCTTCTTCGTTAAGAATTTACCTGAGTATATATAAGTGCCAAGGCCTGTGCTTTACCATCGAGAATGTGTTGTCTTCCAGCATTTGCTGCCTTGTCCTCAGCCATATGCAAGAATATGATATCATGCTTTCTGACCTGAGTCACTTCTGGAACAGGTATCTAGCTCATGAGGGTTCCATCAGGGCTGCGAGAGAACTGTGCACTGGGCTTATGTCCAGGAGGGAGAAAAGGAGAAGGAAGTGTTGAGGTTTGAAGGGGAGTAAATTTGGTAAGAGATGAATCCCTTTGCGTTTCAGCTGATCCTGAGAGGTTAGAGGGACTGGAGAGGACTGGACTCATCTCTTAATAGGGACACCAAATACTGTGGTAGCTGTAGGTCTGACTCTGGCTGCACTGGATTCATGAGCAGCCTGCTGACTGTAGGTCTGATCACCTTAAAAACAAGTAGTCGAGTTCACAAATAGCACAATTTATTCAAATACAACATTTACAAAGCAGGTTTTGGATGCCAGTACAGGAAATTCAACAGTGTGGGGTTCTTAGCTAGCTCTGATGTACAAAAGTGCGATTATCACTTGCCCCAGAAGGTGGGAAAGAGCTCTCAGTCTCGAGGAGTCTCCTCAGGCGGCATCCTGACCTGAGGGGAGGAAAGGGGTTCAGCCCACCAGCTGATCCAGAGATTACAACAGAATCTTCCCTCCAACTTCCCCCTCCTTAGTTCACCTTTTATACTTTTTTTGCATTTAGATGGCACTTGAGTGACTCTAGTAATACTACTTTTGTTATGGACTAGTGAAAAAGTCTCTCACTTTCATTTAAAGGTATAGTCAATCGCAAAGGTATCGTCAATCACAAATCTTTACAGTATGCTCAGTGAGGAGTGGTTGTACCTCGGAGTGGATAACTTTGGGCATGGAGGTGTGCATTGGCATTATATGAGCTTATAATGAGGAAAAGTTCAAACAAAGTCTATCGGAAGGGACTGATCTGCCACCACGGTTGGCCCAACACCAGACATCTTATCGTACTATGATGTGGCTTATCACCTGCATGGTACCACCAGGCTGCACCTCTGCAGGGAGTTCAACAGAGTTTGGCCGCGGTGTCCTCACTCCACTCCACCCTCCATTCACTCATGAATGCAGGGCACCATCACGTTACCACCTCCGCAGGGCAGCCAGCGAAGTGTGGCCCTGGGGCCTCCATTCGGCTCCACTCTCTGCTTACTCTTATTATGGTGTACTAGGAGGGCAGCTTGTGTTGCTAAGGGAATTATGGAGAAGTAGATGTCGTTCATACCAACCATCCTGGAAGCAGCAACTGCCTCTCACCTCAAGCAAGCCTTGGTAATGCTCTAACTTCTGTTAGGCTGTAATTTTTCTCTCATTTCCCCTTTCTCAAGCAATTTTCCCACAGGAAGGTAGAGAGATGAAAGGGTTTTATTTGTTTATTAATCAAATAATAAATAAAAGAGGATAGGTGCACCCAGGTCCCACTGCCACCTCTCTCAGTGACCCATGCTGGATATATACAGTACAGAATGTCTTGCAAGGTCTTCCTGCAACTGCTGAATCTCATAAAACTTGTGAGAACTTACTATCTTCGAGACAATCATTTCCCCTCCAAACCAAAGTGCACAGGTTTCAAAACTGAAGCCAAGAACTGACAGTATGCACAACCCTCCTTTTTCCCTTAGGGTCCTAGAGAGGCTACGAAAGCCCCTCGCCTGGCACAGCCCGGAACGTGTGTGTTTCCGCACTTATTTTCAACCCCGCATCCGCCGTGCCCTGGGGTCGCCATGGCCGGGCACTCCCTGACACGCTGCCCCTCTCCACGGCCGTTGGGCGGCCGTTAAGCGGCGCCAACCGCCCCCGACCCCCAGCGCCTCGGCCCCGCCCTAACGCCCCGCCCCCGTCCCATGTGTCTCGGCCCCGCCCCTCCCTCCGACCAAAACATTCGCACGTGCGTCCGGCTCCCCCCCGCCTCACGTGAGGCGGCCGGTGCTACCCCGCCGGTGACGCCATCAGCCTTTCCAGCCAATCGCGAAGCGCGCAGCCGGGTAGCAACAAGCGCGGCCAATCAGCGGGGCGGGGGCGTGGTCAGCACGGCCCGATGTTACTTCCGTCAATAGCACCGCGGGCCGGGCCTAGCGTGGGCTGCCGTGCGGGGCCGACAGGTGCGGGGGCAGCGAGGCCCGGAGGCGGCGGGAGGCAACGGCCGGGATTGGGGGGGCCGTGTGAGGGGCGAGCCGGGCCGGGTGAGAGGACGGGGACAGAGGCAGTGTGGGTCCAGTGTGAGAAATGGGGGGGGCTGGGGAATCGGGGGAATGTGGGGCTGGTGTGAGAGATGAGGAGGTTGGAGGCTGTGGGGTGTGTGGGGGGGTGTGTGTAAGAGGTGGGGTGAGGGGACCAGAAGCAGTTTGGGGCAGGGGTGAGGAGGTTGGAGGCTGTGGGGCAGGGGGGTTTCACAGGCAGTGTGGGGCTGGTGTGAGGCTGTGAGGCAGGGAGAGATCAGGACCATGTGGGGTGCATGTGGAGCAGGGCTCCTTGGCTGCTCAAGGTATGGAAGAGCAGCAGGGTGCAGGGAAGGAGCAGGGTACAAAGTTCAGATGGGGTGAGCCAGCAGGTTAACGCACCTTATTTGGAAGTGAAACTCGGATGGACTGGCTGCCCTTGGGCTGCTCAGCAGGCAGTAACAGCTGGAATAGGGGTGGAAGCAGGACCTGACGGTGCCGGGGACCCAGTCGGAGGTGGCCGTGAGGGGCTGGGAGGATGAGAGAGGCAGAATGGGTGGGTTGGATGTGAGGGGATGGGGATCAGAGGTAATGTGGGGTGGGGGTTCAGAGTAACGTGGGACGGAGGTTGAAGGCAGAGCCCTTTGGCATGGCAAGGGCTGGATCAGCAAGCTGCAGGAAAGAAGCAGAGGTGCAAAGTTCAATTGAGGCGAATGAGCAGTTTAACCTACCTCGTTTGGAAGTGGTGGTGCTGGTGCATGGGCTGGTGGTGCTTAGGCTTCCGTATGGAAAGATAGGGCTGGAATAGCGGTGGGCAGGAGGAGCTGATGGAGGCAGGGACCAAGGTGGTGAGAGGTGGAGGGGTCAGATGCCAGGTGGGGCCAGAGTCAGAGGTGGCCTGGAGTGGCTGTGGAGAGCTGTGCTCAGGTGATGCTGGGGGGACAGGGGTGGTGTGGGGCCAGTGTGAAGGCTGGAGGACAGAGCAGAGTGGCTCTGGTGCCTGTGTTCAGAGGCAGTGGTGTGGGGCAGGTGTGAGAGCTGGGGGGAAGTGGCTGTGTGAAGGGATGGGAAGGGGGATTGGGACCATGTGGGGCACACATGGAGCCACAGCTGTTTGGCAGAGTGAGGGTGGAGAGAGCAGGAGGATGCAGAGTACAAAGTTCAGATGGGGTGAGCGAGCAGGTTAACGCAACTTATTTGGAAGTGAAAGTTGGGCTGGCTGCTCTTGGGCTGCTCAATAGGGAGGGAACAGAATAGAGATGGAGAAGAGGAGCTGGTGGTGCTGGAGGAAGGATGTAAGAGTCCAGAGGGATCAAGGGTGGTGTGAGGTGGGTATCAGCGGAAGGGTGGGGTACATGAGGTGTCGAGGAGCCTGTGAGGGGCAGGTGAGAGGGCTGGGAGTGAGATGGGTGTGAGGACCATGGGTGGTGAGGAGGATTTGAGGGGCAGGGGTCATGGGTGGCATGAGGTGCATGTGCAGGCTAGGAGGGCCTGAGGTTCTATGAGGTTGGGGAAGGAGGTTTGGGAGGGGATAGTAGAGGCCTGTGGGGCTTGAGCTCTTGGGCTGTGTGGAGGAGGTTGAGTACTCAGGGGCTGCAGTAGTTGTACGGGCAGATGGTGTAAAGGGCGAGTGGTGTGAGGGGAAGGAAGGGTGCCCGGGGCTGGGGAACTTCTCTGTGAGAACAGGGTTTGGAAGCGAGGGGAAGGATGCCCGGGGCTAGGGAACTTGTCTGTGAGAGTAGAGTTTGGGAGCATCAGCTGCATGCACGAGGAGAGAGGGATTCGGAGAGGCAGGGACTGGGACAGCAAGAGGTTGAAGGGAAGAAGCACATAGAGTATGAGGTTGATTTGGGGTGAATGAGCAGGTTAATGCACCATGTAGGGAAGTGAAAATTGGGTGAGCCAAAACCAATTAGACTGGTGTGTGGGATGTAACAGCTGGAATTGAGAAGCTGATGCTTGTAGTATTGTGGAAGCTTGACGTTGGGTTTAAAGTGGTCATCTGATGGAGATGGGGAGAGATGTATGGGGCAGGGTGGTTGACTGGGTGAGCTCCTGGAGGATGGAGCATCTCCCACAGTGCAAGTGTAAAGGGGCCATTTCTTTTGAAAACAGAACTGCTGAAGAAAGGATTTTGTTAGGATAAGGGAAGAGATGAGAATGCTGTAGGAATGTTAGGGGGAATGGGAAAATGTTGGCTGCAGTCCCTATACTGATCAGCAAGGGTAGTTTAAATCTGGACTATGCACTCCTAGGCATCTAACAAATCTTCCCCATTAAAGGGGCAGAGTAATAAGATATATTGCTGCAATTTTGAATATTATTATAGTGGTGTTTACTTTTGTAGCGAGTTACCCACCTCACTGAAAGTAGAGCTGCCTGAAGAAGTGCAAGGGTGAGTAGAGCAGTTATTGCACTTTCACGCTGTAGTAGGCTTGACATACACAGCCCCCCTCTGCTGTGCTTCTTGCTGGTGGTTTGTGTTTCCTCAGTGTTTTTTGGTTTTGTTTTTTTTCCTCTCCACTCTTAGAAAAGGGAATGTGATGCAAGGTGAAAAGCTCCATTCTTCTGAGTGTTAGAGTAAAGCTTCCTTGAATTCATAGACTTTTTGTGTGTCAGAATGAGTTTCCATTTCAAAAGGAGTAGCTGAACTCTGATACCTCTGTGGTGATTGCATGTCTTTGTAGGTAGAGACTGAACAGTTGACTTCATATTGCAGCCTCCATTTGTCCTGGGTGTCTAGTTAATAGCTCAATTTGAGGTGACCCTTGACAACTGGAAAAGGTATTTGGGAGAACGTTTCCATTACTGGGAATACATTGTATTTCAGTGTAGTGCTATTTCAGTATTCAGAGCTATTGTAGAAGAAATAGAAGGAGCAATATGTACTTGTGCTGCTAAACTTCTGGACAGTCATTTGTTAGTCAGATCTCAAAATTGGTCATCTGTTTGTATCCTGTATAAACTACTCAGATGTGAACTATCATGCTCTTTTTGGTATTATCCATTTCCTGGGTTACTGTGACACTTTTCTTTGTTTCCTGAAGAACTAGGGAACCTACTGGAATTTGACAAATGCTAAAGGGGCAAGAGGAATGAAGTTTCAAAATCAAAGTACTTAAGTTGCTGAATCTGCTTCCTAGCAGAATGCTCTAGAGAGAACTTTTTCCTCAATGTAACTATAACTTTCTTCTAAGTTTTGAAGAGAACAGTAGAGTAATGAAACAATGACAAGGTGCTCTGCAGCGTTTGTCAGTAATTAAATACTGTGCAAACAATTTGCTTGTTGGTTTTAGAGAAACCATGCCATTTTTGGGCCAAGACTGGAGATCCCCTGGATGGAGATGGATTAAAACTGCAGATGGATGGAAACGATGTGAACCCTTCAGTCCTGCACTTGAAGATGGGAATAGTCAGCTTAGTGACATCAGTCACACTGTGTAAGCTCCAAAAGATGATTGTCTCGGGGGATGGTCGATGAGAAGGCCACAATTGACTTAATTTGCTTTCATACTGAAAATGTTGTAAGAATCTTGTTGACATATATAGGAAACATGTGATTTATTTAACTTCACAGATGGGATACTTCTCTGGAACTTGCTTACCTCTCACCCTAAACTGTATAGAGCTTTACTATTTATGGTAGGAGAATTGCTTCATGAGTTGTTTATTTTAAACAACCCAAATAACATAATTTATTGTCATAAAAAAATCACATGCATCATCAAATAGTACTTGATTTTCTAAGTTCCAAAGGCCCACTGAAGTTTGCTAATTGTCTAACACATATGACAACATATGCCCCTTATAAAACAGTTGAGAATTATATCAAAGAATGAAGTAAAATAATACTTGTGGTAGATAATATAGACTGGTGTGATATGAGTGATTTTGTCCAGGGGATATCCTACTTGGTTTCTTCACCAACAAGGAATTTTCAGAGGTGGCATTCCTGATTATAAATTCCAGCTTAATATGCTTGTAATGAGAAAAGGGGCATTCCGTGTTCTTCTTGGTAGCCCAGTGTAAGTCCAGTAAATGATGTAATTTGGAGGGAATTTCTTGCTAGCTAGGACCTGCTGAATTCATACACCTGTTTTCTAAATGTATAAAATTGAGTGAGTTAACAAAGGAGTGAGTAATTCTTACGTTATTGAGCCTTTTTTGAACTACTGTTTTCTTCATGCCTTTTTATTTTTGTGCTCATTTGCTCCTGATATTGTTTAGTGTCTTTATTTGCTGACCTTACTGAGGATGCTGAATATGAAAGACCATATTTGCCTGAAAGACTCCTCAGGATACTTCTAGATTAAAAGCTGGCTGAAATATCTATGATTAAAAAAAAAAAACCTTCCCTCTTTATGTATGTCCTTACAGATACAGTTGACAAATGAAAGACAATCTGTTTTAATTTTGATATTGATTTAGTGCCTACACAAACAGGTAATTTTTGTAGGCTGCTTTAATGAATATAACTTGGCAAGTATGACAAATGATTCTCATTTTTATGAATATTTTTGTAAATTGTCAAGGATTTTGTTTTTCTAATCCTACTTGTATGTTCATCTTTTCTCCAGGGAAAACAGTAAGTTTTTGTATTGTTTCCCCCCCTCCCCCCCCCAACCTTTAACTCTTGGAGTTATCTTTCCAGAGGTAGATTTAAACAGCCATTTTTGGAAAAGAGATCAGAATCTTAAAGTTCAAGATCAAAATTAAGAACATTAGACAAAATTGAAGGGATTGGTTATGAAAACAAGTTTTTGTGATATCTAAAGTGGTCCATGACTTGAATTTTTCAAGCTAGTTTGATTGCTTTTCAGAATCTCAAACTGGGGTACCACTGTGTTCTCAAGCAGATACCTTCATCTGTGATGATCCTGCAGTTCCCCATCTTTATCCTACACATCTCCTAAGCCAAGATGCAGCACATCAGTTCTCCATCTTTTCCTTCTACTCTGCTTCTGTCAATTCAGTCAGAAATACATAGCGCTTAAACTAGAATTTAAATTGTTATATATTGTTATAGCGGCACTCTTTGAAGTAATTTTACTGCATTTTGAGAACTTTGAATCTGTGAGTTGCTTGCTTCGTGCTTTTGATGCTTATTTACACAATATTGTAGATCAAGTTGGAAAGACTTGTGGAGGTTGGCAGGTCCAAATTTCTACTTGGAGCAAGGTCAACTGAAGTCAGATCACAGAAGGCCTTGTTCAGAAGGGTTTTGTACATCTCCAAGAATGGAGACTCCACAGCCTCTCTTAGCTCCTGTTCTATGTTTTCTTAGCCTTGATGTAATTCCCTCCTTGCAGGGGGGAAGAGCTGGATGCTATAGTGCATCTGAGGTGTCTCAGTCACCAAATAGAGGGTGCAAATCACTTCTTTCATCTTGAGGGCTGCACTTGTGTTAATCCAGCCCCAAATGAGACTGACTTTCTTCAATGCAAGTGCCCACTGCTGACTGTATCCAGGTTTTGTCCACCTAGATCCCTTGGTCCTTTGCTGCCAAGCTCCTTCCGCTCTGTGCCCAGCCTGTACTGTTGCATGGGTTATTGCACAGCAGGTACAGGCCTTGGTGCTGAAACGCAGCAGCATGTTGTGTTTTGCTTGTTAGTTGTACTGTATCATCCTAGACCAATTGGAAACAAGTATCTCTTTATTGAACAGGCAGCCCAGCTTTGGATATATTAGTGTGATGTAATGCTGAATAAAAATGAGGCTGGGAGAAATGTAGAACAGCTTCCTTGTGGAAGAAACACGTAGTAAACACTGTGTTAATATTTTCATGTGTGCTTCCTGGTTTGACTGGTTTGGCAATGTGCTGTTGCATGATGGGATGGCAATGAATACCAGTCTTGTTCTGCCAGGTTTTTTATTTTCACTATACAAAATAAGATGTTCTGTTCACCAAAATATTCTTTAAAAGCTATTCTGAAGTGAGCTTTATGGGTATTGTGGCTCAAACAGCAGTGAGGATGTTGTTGTTGCATAAAGAAAAATTCAAGCTATGTAGCTGATTGACACTCAGTTTCTGCTTTTATTCTGATCTGAGAGAAAAAGTTTGGACAGAATTGTTGGTCAAGTCTTGTCTTACAACAAAGCTGTTACCTTCTGTTGAACTCTGTGTCCAGAAGCTTAGCTGCATGTTCCAGGACTTAAACTGGGTAATTCAGAAGAAACAAATATGCTGGTTGAGTTTCTAATTTTTTGTATCTTTAAGCCGAGCTAGCTTTTTACTGATTACAGCATTTTCCAAAATGCTTTTGTATAGAATGTAGTCATCCTTCTGAAAAGATTGCTCAAGACTGAAAATTTTAACTATATTAACCTATAGCAATAGATATTGCTGTATGTTGCTTATCTGTTGATCCATGCAATCTAATGTGTAGATGCAAGTTTTTGAAAGTAGTTTGTCTTTCAGTTTGAAAACATTCAGCCATGGCGAGAATAATTGAAGTGAACCTGACACAGTGGTATATTCCCCAGCAAATTTCATATTTTTTTAATGAATAATAATGAGTGGTGGGGAGGAAGCGCTTATATACAGTTTTCTTCTCAAGTAATGATAGGGAAATAAAATAGTCTTACAGCTAAGCTTTAGTTCTACGTAGCCTCTGTGTTTATCTGCACAGGGCTGCTGCCTTCATGTCAAGACAGGTTCCTTTGTCTGTATGCTAGAAACATGAACACCCATTCTTATCTGTATTGCTCTTCCTTAACATTATCTGTACAAATGGAAAGCAAAACCTTAATGAAGCTGTAGGCATTTACATAGCACAGTAGGCTTTCTGAAAATTTTAGAAAGGTCAGTTTATAAAGCAAAACTGGTTTGAAATTGCAATTCTGTGTAATCCTCTGTGTAAATTAGATATTTATGTCACTGTGAAAAATAGCTATAGTTGATCCTGCCTGTGAGAAGGTAGATGGATTGTGTGGTGGTGATGTCCTATCAATCACTAGTAAAACTGTGGTAACACCTAAATTATGTATGCAGTTGTGATTAGGGTGTTTAAAATATTTATGCATTTATTTCCCCCCCCCCCCAGTTTCTTTATTTGCCCATACATTGACAGTAATAAAAAGATACCTTTATCTTAGCTTTCTATCTAGAAAAATATGCAATACTTCTGTATTGGTTTTCACGCCTGAGTGCTGCAGAGTGTTACAGGGCTTGGTCCATTTCAAATAGTATTTTTCTTTATACATGAGACTTGCAGGCAGACAGTTGTTCAGCCAATATTGCCACCTCATTGGTCCTTCCTAAATGTCACTGACTTGAAACACAAAATAGAAAAATACTTTAATTTGACCAAAAAACCCCCAAACCAAAATAAACAAACCAAAAACCCTTGGAAGAAAAGAACAAGAAAGCTTCTCACTTTAAGACAGGTACATCCATAGAGCTTCAGGTAGAGGAACATCTTCTAAAATATTTTTTTTCCAACTGATAGATTTTTTTTTTTATGCAGGGGATTATGAGCTATATTCTGTTTAAGTACTTAAATCCTTGTCATTTTAATTAAATGTTTTTATTTCAGCATCTTAACTGATGAGGATGAAGAAATATACAGTACTGAAGACTGTGAATTTGCAACCAAGAAAAGGAAAAAAGATCACTGTAGGAATAACACAAATTCACAATGCAAGTCGGGTTTGTTTTCACTTGTTTTAGAAAATTTTCTTAGGTTCAGCAATGCTAAATATTTAAATAATGGCCATTCATATAAGGAGCAATTTCCTGATTTATGTCCACTTCTGCTGTGAAACATTATTACAGAGTGGCATGTCTTAATTATATCGTTGATCATCTATTATGTGATTTTTTTCAAAGATCCAAAGATAACTCATTGAAGAGTTTATGCCTATATAACAAATGTCTTCTGATACTATCCTATTACTTAGTTTTGTGGATGCTTATAGAGTCTTTTCCTTGCACAGTTTTATTTTTGGTTAACTCAAATTCTGATTATTGAAGGAGCCCTGGAATTAGTTCTGAATATCTTTGCCATAATGCCAATGGTTTTTGTTAGAGTATATATTAATATTCAATTTCTTAAAGATAATTGAATTAGCAAACTTTTTGTGCTATTTTTTATTATTGAGTTATTGTACTTTATGTTTTAAATTTACCATGATGGTGAGTAAACTAAAGTAGAAAATTCAGCAAAGTAGATGGAATAATGTCATTCCAAACCACTTTTGGAGTTTCTAATACTGTTGATTTTACATATTCATACCCTCCAAAACTGCAACAGAGATGATCTTGAGGAAAGCTGCAAGCTTCTTGATTGGACTTGAAAAATGTTACTAATTAGCAAAATTGAGTGCTAATATCTAAGAATACTTTAATTTGTTGATGTACCCAGACACATAAAAGTGGGAGGTCTATGTAACTGTTTTCTTGCTCTTACCTATTTGACTTCTGCAGCATCCAAAAATGTTTGCAATAACTCGATGTAGATCATCCACTTTTACAAAAGAAAATAGGCTAGAAATGCACAATCTTCACAAATAAAAGCATGACTCATTTCCCTTTCCTTCTGTGTTAAGTGCCGAGGAGTCTTTTTGACTGAAAAGGCTCAGGAGTTTTGTGAGAAATTGATTGCTTTTGGTACATAGTTAACAAATTGTATTACAGCTGCCAATTCTTGAGTCTGATTTGTATAGATATTTTACTTTTCTTTAGCATATTTTTTAAGTAAATCTCTCAGGAAATTTTGAAATCATTCTTGCCAGACTTTGTAAAATTTCTTCATTTAAACTGTTCTAATACTTTTCCTCTTGTGGAATAGTTTGTGGATGGTATGTTTTCTTCAATTAATTTATAGTAAGCACCATCTGAGGCAGAAGTTGAAAATATTTATTTTTTATTTTAGGTTTTTATCGTGAAAACTGGATTTATGTTCATAAAGAAAGTACCAAAGAAGTAAGTCCTGCATGCTGTATACTCTTGTTTTCTCCTCATGACACATGTGCTGAAATACCAACAGGCAATGCTATTTTTTAAATGGTGGTTAAATGTCTAACATAGAAAATAAACTCCAGTTGTTGAACCACTAGTCCTATTCCAGGAGCAAATGGTCCTGTTTTTGCCCTAAGTATGAACATAAATAGTTACATAAATTTAGTCAGTGAATGCTTATAGTTGTAAGCTCAGACTGCTGTGTGTCTTACGGCAACTTGTACCTGATGCTGAAATGAACATAGAAAATAGTAGCCACAGTATAGTAGCAGCAATGTGGCCATGTAAAAATGGGGTAAAATATCAAGACATGCAGATTCCAGGATGTGTACAAATCCCAAGGCCTTGCATCAAGTGAATAGTGCTTAGGTACCTGTTAGTTCTAAATATAATTTCTATGTTTTCATCTGCTCTACAATAACTTTTAGACCAGCTGCATCACACTTCCAGGGAACATGATAGACATATACTTCAGTTGTGTGCCAGAGTGCTTTCCTGGATGCAGGTCTCTCAGTTGTTGAGGTGCTTTTGCAAATTTTATCCTTCATTCTTTTTGTTAAAAGTGTGCTTATTCTTCCTCTTAGAGACATGGCTATTGCACTTTGGGAGAGGCGTTTAATCGCTTGGATTTTTCAAGTGCAGTTCAGGACATCAGAAGATTCAATTACGTGGTCAAAGTAAGTAAATGCAGTAAGTAAGTAAGTAAATGCAAAAAATGCATTTGGTCACACATATACATAAGTTTAGCACTGAGAAGCTGGTGGCTTGCAACTGCATAAATGTCCTGTTTTATATAATTTATTTCCTACTGCATGAATAACTGGACTGTTCTATTAAACACAATTTTTTCTTTGAAAAATGTTTTTATTACGTTGTGAAAGCCTAACTTGAAAAGGGTGGTATAGACAGTACTTATCCTTTGGGGTGATGAACTCTTTAAAGACAAAATGATTCTTATACAACCTACAATAGCAAAATGCAGTATATCTTAAAATATACTTAAAACAGCAATTTCCAAAATAGTTTGTGTAAATATTCAGTGGCACTTGTTAAAAGTGTGACTCACTGCACTCCTTTTATTTGTGTAATACATCTCTGACAAGATATATAGGCATTTACCTCTAACTTTCCTTAGAATTGACGTTTGGAACATAAGAATGGAAGATTGGAAAAGCTGGAAAGTCTCAAGTTTTGTTTTGAGTTGTCTTTCACGCATAACGTAGTAATATGAAGTATATAGGAATAACTGTTGTTTTAATGTCATGGTTTTTCCTTCTTGACAAGTCTCCTTTTTGCTAGAGTAGCTAGTTTCTATGGGTCCGATCTTCTTGTTTATTATTAATAGTGTGTAAGGTGAGAATTAAATGCATGAAAACTGTAAGTGCTAGTCAACAGTGCTGCCTGCCTGTTTCCCCCCAATTACCTAGCCTTTAGTCTAGGAAACTCTGTATATCCTGCGTTAACTTCCTAAGTGCCTAAGCAGCTGCACCCATGGTTGCCTGTTGTGGGAGATACCTGACTTCAGCCTGAAGTGTTTGGTGTCCTGGCATTAGGTAGCATTGTGTCTGTGTCCTGTTCCTTGAAGTAGCTCGAAACATGAGGTGTCCTCAGGACGTCAGCTGAGCAATGTGGTGAGGGGCCTCTCAGATGAGGTAGTGGTTGGATAGTGTCCACATAGGAGGGACACAAAGTGCTGGGTGGAATAAGCACTGGTATTAGGCCATAGAGTGAAAGCACATTCTGACCAGCCTCGTAAAGCCTGGTTTCCTGGTTAGTGGTTAGAGTTAACTGCTAATTCTGAACCGGGTAGAGTACTGGATTTGAGATGAGGTTGGGGGGACTACATGCTGTCTGCCACAAGCTTGAAGAAAAGCAGTGGGAATATATATATTTTTTTTTTTCTTAAACAGTATGGTAAAGACTTATTCCAACCACAAGACAAATGCCTGTTCTTGCTGTGACTTGCCTTAGCTCCTCTGAAAGGAGACAGTGCTATTACTGTATTTTTTTTTTGGGTTTTTTTT